>OX328123.1:112762487-113049604 GCA_946811695.1 Gonocerus acuteangulatus | reverse complement strand
AAAATTGATAAGTTTGTGGGAATGGAAAGAAAAAAGAGA
The DNA here is from genome assembly GCA_946811695.1 of Gonocerus acuteangulatus. NCBI lineage: Eukaryota > Metazoa > Arthropoda > Insecta > Hemiptera > Coreidae > Gonocerus > Gonocerus acuteangulatus. The sequence goes on along the minus strand of OX328123.1, from coordinate 113,049,565 downwards.
AAATCCAGATGGTATAACTTCCTTCAAAGTTACCAATAGTGTCTTGCTGATTTAATTAGAGCCTGTTCACATAGACGGATGGTTCCACCATTTGCAAACCCCCATTTCAAGGAACAACACGATATGTGAAACATTATAAAAACTGAGTATGTCTCGTTCAAGACTAGGGAAGGCTTTGAGAGGTCAGACAAAGTAAATAGTGTCTAATATTTATCAATAATTAGCCAAAGCTAAGACTGAAAATGTTTTAAACCTCCTAGTGATAAGGTTATAGCAGAGAGAATTTTTACCGCTAATTTCTTGCACAGGAAATATAAGCCATGCCCATTTCCCTCCAACTAAACCGTCTATTTAAACAGGCTACTGCTTAAATTGTTTTCATCCTTAGGTTTGGCTAAGTATTGATAAATATTAAACACTATCTCCCTTGCCTTACCTCTCAAAGCCTTTACTGGTCCTAAACTAAACAAGCAGTTTTTAATGAGCTTAAAGTAGCGTGTTGTTCATTGTAATGGAAATGCAAATTTCTGTCAGAACTATTCCATCTAACTGGACGGGCTATAGGAAAACATCTTATTCTCATTAAACCTTACAGTTACAGTGGAAGTAGATTCAACTGTTTATGGTTACTTAAAGAAAGTCGACTTTTGTTTTGACAATTGTTCTTATCTTATTTTAACTACAGAGAAGCAAGTGCTGTTTTTAACCTATGCGGTAAAAGTCCAAGTAACATTTCTGATTTTATAAATATTATTATATGTATTTATTCTTAAGCATTTTTTTAGGATGAAATATATTCTGACTATTATGAAAAAGTAGTTAAAAAAGTTCGAGAAGGTGTTAAGAAGTATTCTAGTTTGAATGACAAGAATAATACTACTAAAAGGCATACCATAAGAACATCAATTAAAACTAAGGTTTAAAAAAAAAGGGTTCTAAAATTGTTAATAGTTTAAATTCATTTTCTAAGGAGAAAAAACAAAAGAAATTTTTAATCCATATGCCTAACAATCTTCATAAAATCAAAAATCCTGGAAATTACTTGGACAGTGTGTATGTTTTTGGAACAAGGATGGCTATTTCTGGCACATCTTCAGGTATCTGAAACAATGAACTTTTACTAAACATAAATGGGTTTTTAATTTTTATCTCATTTATTTCTACTGTCCAGAAAATTCTGTTCAGCGTGCTATTCCACTCGCTGTTTTGCTCAGCAGACTAATTTTCTTAATTTTAAACAATTTTTTTACATTGAAATGATTTTATATTAAAGTATTACCGTAACAAAGATTATTGATTACATACATAGTTCTGTTCTGTTGTTATTTTATTGTCAATAAAGCAATGCTGAAGTATTTGTTCTGAAAGCGCTCCACCCTAATAAAAATTGTTTTGGAAGAAATGGCCTTTCATTAGTCATCCTGATACATAACTTCTTCGGCCTTTCAGAACTCCCACTATGAAAATCAGATTCACTATGATCTTGGTATTCTAGGAAAAACTCGTGTGAATTAAGGTAATCAAGGGCTCTTTCTAACAGGATCTAGACGCCAGGATAATTTATGTATAAAGAAAGTTAGATTTTAAAAACAATATATATAAAGAAAATTACAACAAATTTAATTGAATTGTTTGTCTACCTAACTAATGAGAGCATGGTAAAATTAATTGGTTCATGAAAAATTTATCCATACTCAAATCTCAAGGTTTTTAAAATGATTTATGAAAAGATTTTTAAGCTTCCATACAGATCAGTTTTTTCTCTTCTCATAGCCCTGTTGAAGGCTTGAAACTAAGCCAAAATATTGGCAAATATAACTGATTCCGATATTAAAAAACTTGAATTTTATTAGCACTCATGGCCGAACCCTGACAATCCCCACCTCCTCAATCTCTCCGGTCAACAATCTCTTCTCAGTAAAAATATTTTAAATGTAAGTACATTTAGATTTAGGTTTGCATTTTTCTATCATCTTAATATATCGATTGAAACCACTATGAAGGCTGTATCTTTAATCATTTTTAACAAAAGTGAAAAAATATAATTTTAGTTTCTGTTACTCTAAAACAACGAATTGAGTTTAAAATTACAAACATTCGGACCATTGATTGGTCCATCTTCTATCCGTCTAGGTTTTTGGAATTGAGGGTGCATTCAACCACGGGAGGTCATGGGCACCCGTCTTGGTTTAATGACTGGGTACCACAATTTACAGAGCTTATAACCATCTTCTTTGTTATAATGTTTGTAATGACTCGGACCATGGAAGCCTAGGAGTTAAATTGAGTTGGAAATGTTTTCACAATTTTTGTATTGGGAAATCGTGTTTTGTGGAAAGTGATAATTTCAAAGCTTAATAATTTCTGACATAAAAGGTTCTGCATAAGTTGTAATATGATCATTTTAGTTAGAGAAGGGAGCTTGAAGTTTTGAGAGCGTCCATTTTGTTCAATTGAGGCAAACGTTTTAGAGTTTCTATTCTCAAATATCAAAATTCAATTTTATATAAACATAAATTTAGTAAAATCTTATTCTCAATAAGATATTTCTGTAGAAACTTATAAGAGCCGATATAGGAGTTAATCTATTTTAGATTTTTTATCAAATCATAGTGACTGGATAAAGAAATTCAATTCTTTAGGGACAAATCTGTGCTAGTGGCACAGATGTCTGTGCGCTGTAAAAAAAAAAAAAAAAAAAAAAAAAAATAATAATAATAAATTTAGGGACAAATTTACATTGCCTTTATCATTCTACTATTGGAGTAACACTAAGTTGAGCCACAATATTCTAAATATATAAATACAGGGTATATGACCGTAATCCTGAAAAACAATTCATTTTCTTCGATAGGACTTCATTTGAAGTTATACCCGCAAAAATAAGCCTGGTTCCAAGTTTTAATCTTCACGACATTTCTGAAGCCCCTTTTTGTGCCTAGACACAAATTTTAATTGTAGCCATTTCTTAAAAACCTTTTATTTATTTCTCTTCTAGGAAACATTATTGTTTGGAGTGACATTGGTATGGCAGAACATTACCTTGATGCTTCACCTCCAGATTCCGAATTGAGTAATAAGAAAAATTTTTTACTTCAGCTTTGCTTAGATCCTTTTCCTGTGCAGTTAATTTACAATATTGACAGGTATTTATTTGAATTAAATTTTAACGTCCACTTATACATATTACAGATTTTTGGGACGGGGTTTCTGCAGGTTACCATCCTTTTCTTTCAAGGGAGGGAGAGTAATGGCCGTTATTTTCTCTAAAGAAAATCTATTAACCCATTGACAGAAATGATATCTTTTCAAGAAACATAATTTAAGATAACATTGAATTTAGTAAACATTTTTTTTTTTTTATTTTATTTAAATTATTCTGTCTCTACCCGTGAGGGTTATTGGCAGTACATTTAGGTTTTATAAGTCCTTAAATATTTTGGAGTCCTTCAGGAATTTGATCAAATTTTGAACGGTAGATTCATCATCTCGTAGAGATTCCGATAACAAGTAAAACTTTGTTAGTTGGTTTTAATTGTGTTATTGGACAAAAAAAATACAAGGTTATCATCCCCTGATTACTCTGCTTCAAAACATCAAAAACTGTATGTTTTTACTAATAACTTGTGTCATTGCTCGTCGTTAATCTGATGACTCTCTGTATTTTTCTAAAATTACATTACATGGTTTTCTTTGTATTTATTGACAGTAGGTACCTGTGCCCTAGCAGGTAGAAGATTAATAGTAATTTTTCTTTTGTTTTATATTTCTTAATTCTAATCATCTAAAGTAACTAAATATATGCTAACATTTTTTTGTTTTGTTTTCAGTTATTTAGTTACAATCAATTCAAGGGGTCAGATTGCATTCTACAACAACAAATTGATACCTGTTTTTAAAATAGAAGACTTAGGGACTAATGCACCTGATAATATTAGTTTCAACTTGAGACCAAGGAGCAAAAGATATGAGTTATCACCGGAGGAATTTTCTGAGGCAAAAGAAAGACTTTTTTTATCTAAACAATCTGTTGGGCCTGAAAAAAAAATAAATAAAAGAAAAATGTTTAAGAATGAAAACAATTATAAAAGAGTTAGAAAGAATAAGGAGAATTTGAATGATTTTGTTTTTGATGGTATATATAGTATTGATCTATTTTATTTGTTTACTTGAAAAAATAATTGCTAAGATTTTTTCTCTATTAACCCTTAAGTGTCATTCATAACTATAGTTATCAGAAAAGTAATATTTTTTTTATTTAAGTAGGTGGGCCTAATGCTAGGAACACACAAACGTTTGCCCAGCCAGGTGATATTATTTGTGTCAGAATACACGATGCAGGTGATCGCCCAACTCAGGTACCCCTACTTCTTGCAGTGCCACCTTACATTCACTGCCAGAATTGGTCCAGATACTTGGTTGATAAGAATTGTTTTTCTTTTGTGTCATTCTATTCTGAGTTAGTTTTTATCATAGTGTTACACTGGCATTAACTGAATTTTGATTTCCTACTGGTCTTTTCAATTCAATTTGTAACCATAATAGTAGTATCCCTTTTCCACGGGTAGAGCATTGAAAAAATTGTCCTCCAACCCTTCCTTGCCCTGTTCTTGCTTTATATAACTCAGAAGTTCTGTCCCAAAGTTTGTATTTCCTTTGCACTAATTTAATGTATCCACAAAGCAAAAATAGTGCACAAACAGGCTTAAACTCATCCGACGAGCTACAATTTAAAACTAAGGTGACAAGGACAATGAAAAAACCAGCTAGAAGTGGGGGGAGCTGCCGCACTCTATTCTATCATAGCGGATTTCCCTCAGACATTGCTCTTTCCTATCTATTGGATACAGCGTGTTCACAAGGGTTAATGACAGGCAATGTGGGGATGCCCTGAGTAGAGTTTGGGCCAAGGGTCCCTCTCCAGTACCACTTTCTCTCATTCCCTCATTTAATTTTTTTGACCAAGAAGATTTTTGTTGTTTTTTTTTAGGGGGGGGGAGAGGTAGGAGGGTAGAGGGGGTGGAAGATAAAACATATACTCTTAATGATTTTTATTTAGGCATTATGCTAGAATGCCTTTTCTCAATTGTGTTGTTGTTTTTTGCATTTTTCTCGGAAACAAAAAAAAAACAAGAAAAACGCCAAAGGACTTTTTTCATCCTGCATTGATTCTCGAAGTATTGCCATTTATTTTGGGGACACCCTGTGTGTGCATGCGTGCGTGCGTGTGTGGGTGCGTGCGTGTGTGTATGTATGTATGTGTATATATATATATATATATGTATATGTAAGGCCCCGTTTTCCCTTTGTCTTTGTTAAGTGAATAAGGATGAAAGAAAAGGTTGGCTGTCCATTTCTAGAGATGTGAGAACCACGAATCCGCAAACGTTGCGTCTGGGTTATTGGAACTGCATGTGGCTGATTCGTAAGATTTAAGACCTGTCAAGAGTTTCTCGTCCAGCCACCTGCTAAAGCAGGAGTGGGGCAAAAGGGTATAAAGAGCTGGCTTACCTCCGACGGGGGAGAGTCCACGCCCATTCCTGAGGTCTTGGCCGAGATGGCGATGACAGGTAGGTCAGTTCCAAATTATGCTCTTGTCCTCCCAAATGATATTTGATAACTCTTATCTAGCTGTTTCTCTCTCACTCAATCTCTTCTCCCATCTTAGCGATGTTTTATGATATTTTTATTTTTATTTAGGCATTATGCTAGAATGCCTTTTCTCAATTGTGTTGTTGTTTTTTTGCATTTTTCTTGGAAACAAAAAAAAAACAAGAAAAACGCCAAAGGACTTTTTTCATCCTGCATTGATTCTCGAAGTTTTGCCATTTATTTTGGGGACACACTCTCTTCTCCCATCTTAGCGATGTTTTATGATATTTATGTATGTAATAGTAACGTGAGCGTAAATTACAGGTTTGAAAGGAATTTCCGCTTCTCTAAAATATTTCCCCATTATCTATTCCTTTAAATCCCGTCCTTGCTAATCGGTCCCTTACATATATATAACTTTATATGCATATAAAGTCAAAACAAAATGTTTTGCAATGATCGGCATTTGTTTTTTTTATTTTAGCTGTGAAGAATACTAAGAGAAGAAAAGTTGAAAAGTGGAAGCAAGTTCATGATTTAGTTAGTTGTCTTCATAACAAGAATGAAATATTTGATGTGAGAGATTTTATTATAAGTAAGTTTTTCACAATGCACCTATAGTTCAGATTTAAATTTAATTTATTTTTTTTTTATTATAAGATAGTGGACCTAATTTACTAATATATTTATATGTGGCAGAAGGTCAAATTCGAACAAAAACACTCACTTTCTATACTACTCTTTTATTATGCTCTACATGTTTCCCGTTCCTATGATGCCTCTTCAGGAGCTCTTTAAGTAATATATAATTACAGCCTACACCACCGAGAACATTCCGCATACATAGAGTCTAGACGTAGCCCCTCACCTTCTTCAAATGGACCAATTTATCTGGTTAGCAAATAAATTAAATCTTTTGTTATAGAAACGCTATATAAAAAGTTTTGTTGTGAAAAACAAAAATTATGGCTGCTATTCAGCTGACTGATAAACATGTACATACGTAAATTTTATCAGCTGTTATTTTTTGTATCTAAAGGGTAGGTTCGATGAATATTTGAAAGAAAGTCTTAAAAGAAACTAAAATACAAATACTACTCATAATAATAGTATGTAACCTCTGCATTTTAGCTACTAATCAAGGAGACATAATGTATGTAAATGTGACTCATGATGATGTTTATGAAGTATTAAATAACTATTACCATGATCTATCATCAATGGATAACCATCCCTTACAGTAAGTGAAAAATCTAATTAAAATTTATTTTTTTCATAGTTTTCTGTTATTTTTAAAACTTTATACTTAAGATTTTGGCTTTTGATTTTATAGAGTATATACTTTATTTTTTAAAAAACTTGTGTTCATTGCATCAAGAACTTTGAATTACTTAATTTGGGTTTAAATGTTTACTGTTACAAATTAAATGTTCACTGCTATAAAAATTAAACGTTTTCTTAAAAAGGTGGTTTTAACCACATTTAATATGATATTATAATTGTTTAATTATCAACTCTTCATTTCTAGAAAAATTAACTTAAATGTAATACCACTAATGGGGTCACGTATATCTAAGGCTAAAGTTCTTCTTAGATGTTTTCTATTTTCAAATAAATTAAATTTGTTTGTTTTTAACTTTCATTTCTCTTCTACTGCAGTATAATGTTATAATTGGCCTGTTCTGGGTCAATATATATACAAATTATTATGCCTGTAAATATTTTCGTTGCTCACCTCTTAGGCACTTAGCGATTTTGCTGAAGATTAGGAATAATTTCATCCCCAAAGGGAGTGGAGAGATATAGAGAAGAGCGTTAACTAATTGCCTATCTTTAAGGGGAAGTTCTTTCGACAGTAATGTGGAATATGATGGCAAACATCCTTTCAAAAAATGTAATAAGCATTGTATTGAAGCTATAGTTTATAAAGACACTGTCCAGGCACACAATCTGTCATATACATGCAACATAACCTATAATGACATCCATTGGTCCAGAGGAGGACTAATTATATCAAAACGATCCTGTACAGTGAAATAAAATTGAACAAAAAATAATAAGATGTTTTTTTGAACGGGTGATCGATCACGTGCTGTTGGCATTATAAAAGGGTGGCAACCTGTAGATAGTTTAGTTAAAAATAAGATGTTTTTAATTTTCTTTTTAATATCGATAAATGGGGTAATTTTTCCTACATAATACTTTATTATTAAAGAAAAAGACCATTCAAAAGAAGTATTTTTGTTTTGTTTTTTTACCAATTGTTACAAAAAAAATATTTTGACAGTCCCGTAAAAATTTTTTCCCTATTAAGCTGCTTTGACTGCCTAGGTCATTAGCATCATGTAAAAAACAAAAAAACAAAAAAAAATATGTGTGTGTGTGTGTATATATATATATATATATATATATATATATATATATATATATATATATAAAAATTCATTTTAGTTATTATCTACATACAAATATCAATTCTATGCTCTTATTACTTGTGGAATTAGGTTTGTATATAATTTGTGTATTTCTTGAACAAAAAACAAAATTATTAAGTTCATATATGACTGAGCGTTTTATCTTGAATTTATGAAGTGGCAAAATATTTTGTTAAAGATTATTAAATTTGTTTTTGCTTAATCCTAGATATTGTTAAAATGTGTAATACATTTATATTTAATAAATATGAATAAGCCAGCAACCCAATAAAGTTGGGCAGCCCATTTTATTTAACTAATTTGTATTAACACATTCATTGCCCATGAGGTGAGCAATATAATTGAAAGGGGCCCAATCATTTTTTACGGCAATCTTGAGAAAATTACTACAATAAATCAAAGCAATCATTATGATATGAAACATTATACTAATTTTTACGTACATTTTACGTGGTGGGTCTTGCATGGTATGCACGACCCATGGGTTGTGTGTATTGTGCGTCCATCAGAATTTCTACCTTGAAATAAATTTGCGAGCGATATTTGTAGTATTTAATTTTATTGCTAATATTATTATTACTTATATTTTTTCTTCCACATCGGCATATATTTACAACATTTTCATTATACCAAAAAGATATATAAATTTTACTTTGCTACGTACTTCATACAGCTACAAACTAAATATATATTGTGGTGTTTTGGTTCGGCAAGAAAAAGAAAATTGAATATATTTAAAAGTTAATTATAGAAAAAGTTTATTTGATATGTTTTTATTATATTTTCATTATATCTCAGGGCTCATTTACAACTACCAAACTCACCACATACGGATTTATGAATAAAACTATTTGAATAATTAAATTAATTTAATAAATTTCCTGAAAGAAAAGCATGAGAAATATCAAATTAGAACCACTTCTTACCATCTGTCCTTTTATGTGTTGAGACCATATTAAATACCAGGAGAAAGGTTCATAGTAAATAAAATAGAGTTGGAAATAATTGACTTATATTGAATAAAATATATAATTTATGATTTGGCATGGCTGTGTTATAAAATAAAACATAAAAAAGAAAAATTGCTTGACTCACATAATTGTATCAATGTTGGGTTATTTAAGAAAAGTTAGAACATAATTAAAATATTAACTTATATATTAAAATATAAATATTGGCCATTATGAAATTTTAGATAGAATTTAAATTTAATTGAAGATTGGCAGTTATTGAGGTATACTCAGCTTATGATACGGATGATGTTCTGGAAGTGAAGAGGCAGACTGGTTGTAGTTATGTTGAGGAGAATGATGGTCGGCTGCTAGATCATGGAGTGGTGTCTGGCCATCATGTGAAGATGAAGTGAGAGCTTGGTGTCGGCTGACCAGCTGGTTCTGCAGCGAGATCGGGTGCCCTTCGTCTCTGGCGCTCGAATGGGGCGAGTGGTGGGGGAAGGCCCTTTTTATAGAGGCGTTACTCCCACCATACCAAGGGTGTTCGTCTTCAGCGATCGCCACCTGGATGTTCAAAGGGCATCTTTTGGAAGCACCTCTATTCTTATCTTCCTGGGAAAATTGTATCTCTCGATGCCTTATCGCTCCTAGCCGAGACATTTGGACTCTTCTTTTATTTAACACTGCCTTTTTTTTTAAAAAAAATAAATACTGCCAAGCTAAGCACTGCCAATTGCTATCCCTTTTATTACTCTTTTATTTATTTAATTGATTGACAAAGGATAATATTTGTGATGGACTTAAGGAATATAACTTAGCCTTTATTTTGAATAGGAATGCTACTCTTTGCTATGCCAGAAACTGACTCTTTCTATAGCACCCCCTTTTAGATCATTACAATATTTACAGTTCCTATGTATAAATATGTTGAAACAATGCAAACACCAATCTGGGGTAGAGAAATGTTCTCACAAAAAACAAACACTAGTAGCAGGAAGGAGTCTGTCAACTCCCAAGGAGGCCCCAGAGTAAGCCAAAGTTAAACTGAGGTGTCCCGGGAGAGTCAGAAGGGGAAGGCACCCGCCTAGCGGGTTGCAGGTCTGGAGGGAAAGGATGGGTGCACACACCAGGCGGGACGTTGGCACTGAATGTGTTAATAAAGTTTTCTTCATTCAAAACATTTCTTTGGTAATTTTTAGCATTAATTTACATTAATTTATTTTTTTTTTTTTGTTAGAATCATCTGTCAAGTCACTGGGTCATTTTACTTGCACAGTTTACTGTGTTTGTGATTTACGTTGAATGTTTTCTTATTGGCTCCTGTGTTTTTAATCTTAAAAAAATGTATGACATTTGGGTAATACAGTATATAAACCTTCTGTTAGTTAAATAATTGTATATTGTAAGTAGCCAATACATACATATATGTATATTGTTTTTCTTACAAAAGGAGTCATAATTATGCAAATCTGTTTCACCTACAAACATGTAATGTTTAAATGAGCTTATTTAAGCTCAATTACCTTAATTAAGTTCAAGTTCTTTTTTTTTTCAGAGACTACCTTTGCGTGGGTACAAGTTATGGTAAACTGTTTCTTCTTGATTACAATACTAACATGATAGTTAAAGAAACACATCTCGATATCGAGAAAGTTATCAGGGAAGATAGAATTAATCCGAATGATACAGGATTGATACAGAAAGTCGTGAATATTACATGTGTCAAATTTAGTCCTGATGGTAATTATTCATCAATATATTATCTTTCATAATTCTATCTGTGCTGGGTGAAAATCCTCTCTTAATATAAACCTTAAAGTTTATAGAGCTGCTGTTGTTACTAGATCCTTAAGCAAAGAAAATGTTAGTAATTAAAATTTACGTATTTATCTGTTTTTCCTACAATTAAAAAAAGTCAAACTCGCTGCAACTCTGCCATCTTATTGTCTTTTCTATATAAGGCTTATAACTGCGTGATTTGGAAAGCTTATAATAGAAATTCATGATATTTTGCTTTCAATGGATTGAATGGTGGACAAATACATTCAAGCACTGTTTTCTTTACTGAAGTGATCCTATTGAATTTTACACTTGAATTTTTTAATACAAAACTTATGAACAACTTCTGCTTACGATTTTGCAATTTTTTGGGGGATATTTAAGAAAATATACCGAATGTCAAAATTGCTTAATACTTTGTCTACCGTTGACTGCTCCAGCAGTCGGGCAGTGGCTGGTCACTGTGTACAATTGAGTTGTGTACAAGTCTGAGGAAAGATGGGCCACACAAACCAATGACTTGTCCAGCAGTCAAGAGCTCCTCATAACACTCGCCTGCTATAATCTACTTATATATATATATATATATATATATATATATATATATATATATATATATATATATATTTTGTAATGATATTTTACATTACATATTTAATAGTTTTAAAATTAACACAGAAAATTCGGAAAATCAAAAAGCTCATTGATATGTTAAATTCATTGGGATGAACAAATATTATTTGTTATATTTGTCTAGCAGTCTATACAGGTAGCATTGGATTCCGGTAGGACGCTCCCGCCATGAAAGGCAGTTCAGTCAGTGGAATGGAACATTTTGGCACATCAACGTGTGGCTATTAAAATTTTTTTATTTTTATTATAACAATATATATATATATATATATATATATATATATATATATATATATATATATATATATATTTATATATTGTTAAGATATTTATTATATAAGGGATGCACCACGTTGGGTCGCCATATAATGTTGTGATAATTTTTATATAAAAATATTTAATTATTTGAATAAAATTTATTATAATAAATGATTAACCTAAGGGAGAAAAAGTTCCGAGTGAACGAATATTAAACAAATATTTATTTCTAAACAATACTGAAATATAGCAGCCTGAAGAAGTCGGAGATGAACCCGACGAAATATTGCGATGGAGATAGGAGCGACACATAGCAGCCTGAAGAAGTCGGAGATGAACCCGACGAAATATTGCGATGGAGAGAGGAGCGACACATAGCAGCCTGAAGAAGTCGGAGATGAACCTGACGAAATATTGCGATGGAGAGAGGAGCGACACCGCTGGAGAAAGAAGCCGTTCCAAACATACATGTGATACCCAGCGATGCAATTTAAAACAAAAAATACTGAAATACTTTTTACCTTTGAACAAATATTCTTCAATTAAAATTCCAAATATGATGCACTTCAATAAGTACCCAGAGAATTGCTTCTTCAGCATGAAACGCCTTCACCGTCAGTTCTCATGTTGTGGATGGACATAGACTGCAGACTCCTTCTTCCGCTGGACTTAAACATAGACTGCAGAGACTTCTTACTCCGTGGTGGATGTAGATAAACTGTAACTCTGACTCCGTACTCCGTGATGTGTGATCTTAAGACTGTATGTACTTGAGACTCCGTGCTCCATTGTTGCGAGGCTTGAGACTCTGACTCCGTACTCCGCGGAGGACATAGATAGACTGACACCTTGAGATTCTGTACTCTGTGATGGCTGTAGATAGACTGACTGAGTACACAATTGTGGCTGGAGATAGACTGAAACTGAGTGTACTTGAGACTCCGTACTCCATGGTGGCAAGGCTTAGACTGACTCTGTACTCCGTGGTGTGCTAGACTGGACTGAGTGCTGTTAGCGGGAAAATTGGCGTCTTCTCCCACCAACTTCCGCATTTTGTTGGTTCATAATTTAGATAAAAATGATAATTTTGTAATTTAAAATGATTAATTTATTATTGCCTGAACGTACATTTAATTTATACCTATTGTACATCAGCATTGTCCAGAAATATTATAAATTTAGATCGTATATAATACGATGTTATTAGTATATCAGGATTTGTAGTTTGCGCGGGCTTTTCAAGCTCTCAATGGCTATTTGAATTCAAAAATGTTTTCGGGAATGTAATATATCATTACAATATATATATATATATATATATATATATATATATATATATATATATATATATATATATATATATATTGTAATGATACCTTACATTGACGAGAACCCTTTTACATTCAAATTAACCTTTAGAAGTCTAAAAAGCCCGCATAAACTATAATCCTCAATTTCCGAGAATATCGCAACATATACAATTTAAATTTATATTGTTTCTGGACCGTACTGACATACAATAGGTATAAAATAAATGTACATACAAGCAACAATAAATTAATCACCTTTTATTGCAAAAAAATAACAACAACCTTAATAAAAATATACAAATACAAGATACAGAATGTAGTGGAAGAAAGCATCTACTTCTTCCCGCTAAAAACTCCCATTCTTAAGCAGTATCTTCCCCAGTACACTCTTGTGCAGTATCTTCCCGAGTACAGTCTCTTATGCGGTATCTTCCCAAGTACAGTCTCTTATGCGGTATCTTCCCGAGTACACTCGCACGCAGTCTTTTCCCGAGTTCAGACCAGCACATTATCTTCCCGGCCTTGGCCACTGCATTAGTATTGTCTGTCTGTTATAAATGGTCTACGGAGTGCGACAGTATTTATTTATGTTTAAAGGCCTTAGATATAAAGTTCCTAGTCAAGTGTAAATGAAAACAGTGATCCCAAAAAAAACATAATTGTGAAATAGAGGCCAAGTTCCTCCCCCCACAAAGAAACACTCCCTTCCCCAAAAATATCCCCCCTAAAACCCCTCCAAAACGCCTTACTATCCTACACTCCAAAAAAGTAGTATGAGTTAGTGTATTAAGTGCACCATATTTTCAACCAAAAATATTTGCCAATACAAGAGATGATACAAGAAAGAAATGTCCAAGTTCATTACTTGGAAGACCTCATAGTTACTTACTAAGAACAGTAAAGACACTTCAACTGACCTTTAAAAACAACAATAAAAATACTTATATCCAGTTACTAAAATATCAGTTTCCTCAACCAGGTATATTCTTAAACTTGGCAATGTTTTATTTATGCCGAAATTATCTTTAGAGAGAAAACTAAACATTGCCAAGTTTAAGAATATACCTGGTTGAGGAAAGTGATATTTTAGTAACTGGATATAAGTATTTTTATTGTTGTTTTTAGAGGTCAGTTGAAGTGTCTTTACTGTTCTTAGTAAAGACACTTCAACTGTAGCATGATTTGGTTATCGGAACGACACTGTTCCCGCATAAAGAAATAAAGAAATCCATAAAGGCACATGAACAGCACCCCACAGAGCTGTTGTGAATCAAATTGATCACATTTTAGTCTGTAGGAGTCATAAATCCAATCTCATTGATGTTAGGGTCTTCAGAGGAGCAAATGTTGACTCAGAAGGACCCTCGAAGAATACAGACTTAGGAGAAGGGAGGAGAAACGGCTGCACAGAAGGAAAAAGAGGAAAAAGGAGCAAGAGGGTATGGAAAAGGTAGAACAGTGGCATGTTAGTAAGGAATTCAGAGACTTCTTTCACAAGGTGAATAAAAGCAGAAACGGCTTCTCCCCGGTACAAAGTTCATGCAAAGATGATGATGGGAACCTTCTTACTAATAAGGAGGAAGTTTTAGCACAGTGGAGGAGACATTACGAATCCTTACTTAATGATGGCTCACACCCATTAGAGCAGGAAGCTGCAGTGGCTGCCCGGTCAGATCTCGAGCCCCCTTCTGAGGATGAGATAACTGATGCATTGGACAAGCTAAAGAATAATAAGGCTGCTGGTCCAGACAATTTGCCTGCTGAATTGTTCAAGTGCGGTGGAGGTGAGCTGGTTAAACTATTGCAGGACCTGCTACTCACTATATGGTCAGTCCAAAAGTTGCCCTCAGACTGGAACAAATCATTAATTTTCCCTATCCATAAAAAGGGGGACAAGTTGCTATGTAGTAACTACCGAGGAATATCCCTGCTTGCTAGTGGCTATAAGATCCTCTCTAATATTGTTTTCCAGCGCCTTTTGCCTTATGCAGAGAGGGAGTTAGGCCCTTATCGTTGTGGTTTTAGAAGGGGCAAGTCCACAACTGACCAGATTTTCAGCCTAAGGACGATTCTTGAGAGAGGTCGTGAATATAATATTAGGACACATCACCTCTTTGTCGACTTCAAAGCTGCCTATGATAGTATAAACCGACAAGAACTCTATATGGCACTAAGTGAGCTCAACGTCCCTCAGGATCTCATACGTCTAGTTGAATTGACGATGAAAGACATGAGATGTATGGTGCTAGTGAACGGGAGCAGAACCAGTGAGTTCATTGCTAGGAAAGGACTACGCCAGGGAGATGCACTGGCTTGTCTCCTTTTCAACTTGGCACTGGAATATGCAGTTAGGAAGGCGCAGATACAGGTCGGAGGTACAATCTTTGGTAGGCTCGTACAACTTCTGGCCTATGCAGATGACGTAGACATCATTGGGCGCTTTCTGAAGGATGTCACCGAAGCATTTCTCGCTCTGGTTGGCCCTGCGAGGAAACTTGGCCTTGAAGTGAACGCAGAAAAGACGAAGTACCTGGTTACAGAGGAGGATCCTAGGCCGGGAGAAGTTGTACAGATGGGGCAATATAGCTTCTTGAAGGTGGCTGAATTCACCTATCTCGGGTCGCTTGTGACAAGCCAGAATAAACCAGATATGGAAATAAAGCAAAGGATATTAGTAGCCAACCGGTGCTTTTTCAGCGTACGGAAACAGTTTTCGATCCATGCCCTATCCAGAAAGACTAAGCTCCACTTGTACAAAACTCTAATTCGGCCAGCCCTTCTGTATGGCTCTGAGTCTTGGGCAACCTCTCAATCCTGTCAGCATGATCTCATGGTGTTTGAGAGAAAGATTCTGAGGAGACTATATGGAGGCAGACAAGTAGCTGGACAATGGAGGCGTTGAACTAACCAAGAGCTGAATGGACTGTTCGGGGAGCCAGACATAGTCCAGTTAATGAAAATGATTATACTAAGATGGGCTGGACACGTAGCAAGAATGGTCGAGGGGGACATTCCGAAGAAACTCCTCACTAAACCTCTCTACGGGAGCCGAAGAAGAGGAAGACCAAGATTGAGATGGTGTGACCGTGTGGCAGAGGATGCTAGGTCTATCCTTGGGGTCAGAAATTGGATGGCTTCAGCACAGGATAGAGACAATTGGAGGAAGCTCTTGGAGGAGGCCAAGACTCGACATCGGGTTGTAGCGCCGTAGGATGATGACTATATGCATCTAATTGTTTCTTAAAACATCATATATAGGTTCTTCATACCGAGACGATTCATTTCATACCCCACATCATGGGTTTCGGACGGAATGACGGGTTTCCGAAGGAAGTACAAAACTGGCACGCCCCCGCCCCGGAAGCGGAGTCAAACACAACTTTTTAGGATTTTTCGATTTTTTTCCTTTAATAACACCTCCATATCTATCATCATGCAAAATTTCAAGTCTCTTGCATCATGGGAAGTGCCTAATAATTTTGATGAGTCAGTGAGTGAGTCCTATAAATCCCGATTTTTGATCGCTTATATCTCAGAAACTATTCGATGTAAAATTATGAAAATTTCCAGTTTTACTCACATCTAGTAGTATAATACCTGTGTAAAATTTCATAACTTTATCTTTACCTGGTTGAAAGTTATGAGAGAGTAAAAATCGGCTCTAAGACCTCCTGTAATATACACACAGTATGCTTATGCTGCGTTTACACGGGCGAGAAAACTTGCGACAGTACTTGCGCAAGTTCTGTCCCGTCGTGTAAACACTTAGATGCAATTTTACCCGACACCAATAAAATGACAGACTCAGTATCCTTACAGTGCATGAAGGATCTCTTAATGGAGATAAAAAATGAAATTAAAAAAGGCAACGAAGATGTCCAAGCATTGAAAGTCATGATGGACCAATTTAAAAATGAATTAGACCTCATAAAATCCAGGCTTGAGTCTTTAGAAAATGCCCAACAACAATTTGAATCTTATAATACAGAAAAAATAAATGAAATTGCTAAGAAATATTCAGCAGTAGATAATAAATCTGATAGGGGAAAAAATGTTTTAATTTTTAATATCACTGAATCTGAAAACGAACCCCTGGATAATTTAGAGGAAAACATGATATCCTTCTTCTTAAAGGATCTTAATGTTAATATTAGTCTGATTGAAATAGACTTCATGAAACGAATAGGAAGGATGAACATTAGAAAACGTCCTGTTCTCATAAAATTTCTCTCTATGCGCAGAAAACTCCAAATCTTAAGAGCTTCTCGAAATATTTCTGACTCCAGAGTTTGCATTTCCTGGGATCACAGCCCAGGAGGAGAGGGAGACGAGGAAAAAAAATGTGGCCTTACATAAAATCAGCTACAGATAAAGGCCTCATTGCTAAATATAACGGGATCAAAGCAGTGATATATGGGATTCAATATTCCCTCGATGAGTTGCGAAGTGGGAGATTCGTAAGCCAGGAAGTTGCTTCTGTTGCCCCTGCACAGAATACAATGGAGAATCTTCACCAGGACTTGCTAGGACAGCTGGATCAAGTTCAGAGTCATAGGAAAAAGAGAAAGGCCACGTCACAAGTATCTATGAAAGATTTCTTATCCGCGAAGGCCGGGGCATCCAGCCATCTGAACACAGCGTAACTGGGAATAAAACTAAATCAAAGACTCTCTGCAGTAGATATAGATCTCCCAAGATGAAAGAAGTCACATCTGGCAGCGTGGTGGTCCGAAACAGCAGGGGTCTCCATAATCTCTCTACTTACGGTGATATTTCGGACCTGGACCTTCTCTGCTGCTAGGAAACTCATCATACGTTAGAACCGTTCTCTTACCAACATCTATAGCAGGCTTCACCTGTATATCTACCTGCTGAAAAAGTGAGAAGTCCGGTCGTGCAAATGGTTGCATTCTCTTGCTAATAAGAAATGATTAGTTTAATGTGTCTATTGTGGAAAGGTGCTGTTTTTTCCTTATATTCATCTTAGCATAGCATGTGGTTTGCCATATTTTTTTTCTTTATTTTGATTTTCCTATGAATTTTTTGCTTGCAATACATTATCTTTTTCTTTTTTGTATTGTTCCTTACATGGCATGTATTTTATTTTACTATTGTAGTTTGTAATACCACTTAGACCTTTTTAAGGCTTAAGTTACCCAGCATGTATCTAAATTGTTAGCTTGTTGTTTGATTTACTCTATTATTTTTATATTACTATTTTTTTTGTAAAGTATTTATTGACGCATGTAGTTTGTTCGATTAATTTATGGTTGGAACTTTTGATTTATAAGGATGTGTTATGTAAAAAATCCAAAATATGTGCACACACTCCTTTGTAGAGGAACTAATAAATAATTGCTATTTGGGAATTTTAGGATATTGGCTTGCATCCTGCACTAGGTATGGCGATGTTTGGATACTCAATGGGCTTTCATTGCATATTGAAATGAGACTAAGAAACAGTAATTTTCCAATTTTGAAGTTGGTATTTTCTGGAAACGGTGACTTCTTTGCACTTTATGTATGTAATACACTGTCCTAGCAATTATAAATTTATTTGGGCTTAAGTATTTACGTTGGCTTGCTATTCAAGCCTTATCCAATCCCTTCTTCAATCCATTATTGTATAACATACTCCTATCTTTTTTTGACTTCTTTGTTTAACATTATCCTCTTCTTTTTCCCAAATTACTTGTTCTCTCTCAAAGTTTTTTTTTTGTTTTTGTTATTAGTGTGAATATAGCTGGGGTTTGGTCTAAATATTTAAATAAAAGCTCATTTTTAAAAGATGAGTTTTCATTTAGCAGTATTTTAGCTTGATTTTCAAATTTTCTCAGAGCTATAAAAACAAAATAGACCAAACAAATATAATTTCAATGTAAGTTTATTGAAGATAAATTATAAACATAAAATAACACCATGTAATAATATTAAGTTACTATAATCAAAACAAATTAACACATCCAAAATTATCACAAAAAATATGTCGTTATTTAGGCATAGCCCCTGTCCAGGCTGTATTGGTCTTGGCTTTGTGGCCTTACCCAAAGTTAACGCTTAAACCCTTTTAAACTATAATGTTGGCTGTTCAAATAGATGGTGTAGTTAGATGAAAAGGGCGTGGCCTATATTCCCCGTGCAGTAAAAATTGTGGAAAAAATTCCCTCTGTTATAACTTGACCACGTGGAGGTTTAAATTGTTTTTAGCTTTGGCTAAGTCTTGTCATCCCAATATCAGAATTTCATCCTTGTAGAGAAAAAATAAGTCTTAGTGCAAGATACTAACAATTTATTACCATGAAGTTATGTTTTGTGCTACCATAAAACTATATATTAAGTATTTTTTTATTCTATCCTGCACTTGTAAGTATGTCTTTTCTTAAATGTCAAACACTGTTAAAAAATCATTGGCATTCTATCTTGCATCCTTCAAGAAAAGTCTAGAGACCTCTATTTTGCACCTTTCATTATTTGGATTTTTTAACTGTCGCAAAAATAAAATAAAAACATATATTTTTCTAGGACACTGCCAGCCACTTGATTTTGTATAAAATAGGCAGAGCTAAAGTACATGGAGGTCTAACATTTATTTGGAGACTCAGAGCACATTTTAAACAAATCACAGATGCTATATTCTTAACAACAAATGACAGAACTGACCTTTATACTATTGGTGAAGATGGATATCTTATACAATTTACTACTGATCCTTGGTATGTTCCAGGGGGTTTTCGTTCTTATTTTAATCTTGGATGCCTTATTGTTTTGTTCCCCTTTTCCAGTGATTCTGCTTCAAATAGGATGGCAGGATCTCTTATTGTTGAAGAGTTTGGGATACCAACTTGTCTGAAACCAGGGGATAGCCAAGGGAAACTTTTAATGGTTTTCAACAATGAAGTGAGTATCTCCAATAATTTATTTTTATATTAAAGGTGCTCCAACTGCTAAGGCCATAAAGAGTATCAAGTCTGACCTTTCTTCTACAAAAGAACCTACAAAGTCTAAAAGCCCTAACTGCCGAATGTCAGAACTCATCTAGACCTGTAGCCGAGAACCTGTCAGTCCTCTGTGAATGACAGTAGGAATTTATCAACTCTATCAATTAGTAAAAAGTCTCTTTTCGCTCTTAATTGTGAGGGTAGCCATTGGCCCTCCTCTGATGTGGAGAAATCTTAAATGTTGTCTTAAACAAATTATTAAACCTTGTTCCCTTCCTACACATAATTCACGTGTATTAGATATAAACAAATTCTTATAATCACCACTTCCTCTCTCTCTACCAGAAAGATGAAGAAAGTTTATCCACCTGAGGTCAAATTGAAAATCTTACAACAGATTGCTAATCGATATCTACAAATTGCTAATATTTGTTTAAATTTACAGAATAATATATAATTATTAAGACATTCTATAGAAATAAATAGTTCTGTGATTATTTGTTAGATTTATCGTTACTTACATATTAGCTTCACCTCGGGCTAGAGGAGTGGGTCTCGTGAACTGGATCAACAGCTCATCCAATATGGCGACGGAAAGACCATTTATTAATATTATCAACTAGTTTCGATATAACCTTAGGAAACGCATAGCACCTATGTTAATGGCATAATTGCTATGTGTTTACGTTTGCTCAAAGTTATATCGAAACTCTGGTCAATCCAACTCGTTGATAATATAGATCACTGGGTAATGTAGGTCAATGAGGTTCAACTGTCATGAAATTAGGACAAACCACCAGGGACTTAACATCTGTTAGGTATTAGTTGTAACTTAAACATTTGATGCATAACAATAACATTCATTTTAACTTAAAATAAACCTCTGAATTCCACCGAAAAACCAGTGATCTATATTATCAACGAGTTGGATTGTGTGTCTGTGAGATGTGTGCATGGTAAAAATGTTCTTAGGAACATTTGCTTTTAGTGAACCTGTAAATAATAAAGGAGTAGCTATTATAATAAGAAAAAAAAAAAAAATCATTGCTACATCTAAAAATCACGTAAAAACAAACAGCGGTTTCGGAATGAAATAGAAAGAGAAATATAGGGCAGAAAATTAAGTAAATTTTGTTTTAAATGGTTATTGTAGATTTGCTGTGTACC
Organism: Gonocerus acuteangulatus; assembly: GCA_946811695.1. Lineage (NCBI taxonomy): Eukaryota > Metazoa > Arthropoda > Insecta > Hemiptera > Coreidae > Gonocerus > Gonocerus acuteangulatus. Next base: position 113,028,500 of record OX328123.1, on the reverse strand, counting down.
TCAATTGTAGAAAATAAATTGTTTCAAGTAATACACGTCTGTAAGATGAACATTAAAATGTTGATTAGTAACGAGCACGCAAGTAAAAAAGAAATACGGGTGCCTACGGCTGCTCTAGGAGTCAGAGTTTGGAAGGAGTAGGTAGCGGGCCCACCCCGTCTTCAGGGACATTACTCTCCCTTGCCTGCATCGCATCAATAACGTGAAAGATTTGCTTTAGACAACATTTAAGATTTCTCTGAAGCATAAGAGGGCCATTGGCTGTCCTCTCATTGAAGAGTCAAAAGAGATTTATTAGTCGTCGTTAGAGATTGTACGTTGGTAGCATGGTAGATTCGAATTGTCATTGATGGAGGACTGGCAGGTTCTTGGCAAGAGCTGGCAAGAGTTTGTCATTTGGCAGTTATTAAGTCTTTTAGACTTTGGGAAAGGTAGAAAGTCGGGGTTGATTGGAAATGGTGTTTTGATAATGAGGCTTCATGTGTCCATAGCATTGTTGGATACAATTTGTGATATTATGTACAGGGTGTCACAAAAATAATGGTCACCTTTTGACCAGATGATTCTCCATTGCGAGATCGGAAAAAATAACCCCCATATTAACCCCCGCAAAATTGACCTTGAAATGTTATTCAAGATCAAATTTTTTTATTGCATATTTTGAATCTACGAGTCATGAGGAAGAAAAAAGTCAACGGCACCATAGGTCAGAAATGACTCCTTATGGTCAAAATGACCATTAACAGTGTAAACATAGGCCATTCCATTCCAATCAACAAATGGTGGCTGATTTTTTTTTTTTTTTTTTTTTTTTACTAGCATTGCCTTACCCAAAAATACCTCGTTTGAATTTTTTTTAAATCATCTTCCAATATAAAAAAGTTAAGTTTATTGAACAACAACCCTCATTGAAGAACCATAATTCACATTTTACAATTGACAGCAATGCCTTCATGAGGTTATTCTCCAAGCTTATCAAGAGCTCTTTGCCATAAGCTTTCAACCAGTCGCTGAAATTGAAGGATTTCACTGGTCATGTATAGATTTCATGAACAAGCCAGTCCCTCCCAGAATAGAAGATAGAATAATCCAGGCGTACTATGGGGCTAATAAGATTGGCCCAAACTATGGGAGTCTCGAGGATGATGGTCTGCCGGATCCTGCAGGAAGAACGTCTTCCTTCAGATTACAACAAGTTCAGGAGTTGAGGCCCGGCAATCAGGAGCAGAGATCATTGTTTTGCAAGTGCTAGACATGTTGGAACGTCCTCCACACTTCCTCCAGCAGGTATTGTGGACTCACGAAAGTTTGTTTTCCAGCGTCATTGTCCACAAGAGGCAAAATGGACGAGAATTACTTCTGCATTTGAAAGAATCATGAGAAATTCTCGTCAGGCCTTAGCCGAGTGAGGAGGAATTTGAATGCAATGTTGGCAGCTTGCCTCAGTAATGAAGTCCGAAATATTGAAGCCGGAGAACAGGCCCTATTGCTACGGGCGCTGGAGTGATAATCTTACAACTGATTTTTTTTTTTTTTGGAAGAAACTTTTTTTTCTTCCCATGGGCAATGGCAATCATTGTATCCTCTATTCTGAGAGGGGCTTGAGGACTTGCTCGTTCATGAAATTCATACATGACCTACGAAATCCTGAATGAGTAATTTCAACTATTGATTGAAAGCTTATGGCAAAGAGCCCTTTATAAGCTTCGAGAATAACCTCATGAAGGCATTCCTGCCAATTGTAAAATATGAGTTATGACCCTCCAAAAATGCCGCTGAGAGGCTCGTTTTTCAATATACAGTAGGACCTCCATTATCCGGGATTCCAATTAACCGGGGTCTCGATGTTTATTTTTTTTATTTTAATTTTTATTTTTATTCCTTCTTTAAATATTATGTACATATATCACATAATATATTCCATTATTTTTATTTTTATCTACTAAAGCATTTGATTTCATAATTGTGTATTAAATATTTGTATGTAAGTAATGACGATTATGTACATAAATATGAATTTAAATTAACTACGTACATTGTAAACTAAAGAATGGAAAAACAGCGCTGTTTTCGGAAGAATGTGATGATTCCATATTTCTGGAAGCATCTGAATTTATTTCATATTCTTGGAACTGAAACGTTTTTATGTCTTTCTATGAATTTCCTACTGTTGTTTCGATTATCCGGGGTTTTCGATTATCTGTGGACCAGCCTCCCTGTCATTACCCCGGATAATGGAGATCCTACTGTACTTATAATTTTTTATGCTAGAAGATGCATTTTTAAAAAAAATCGAACGAGGTATTTTTTAGTAAGGCAATGTTAGTAGAACATGTAAAAAAAAAAAAAATATATATATATATATATCAAAATCGGCCACCATTTGTCGATTGCAATGGAATGACCCACCTATACGCTGTTAATGGTCATTTTGACCATAAGGAGTCATTTCTGACCTATGGTGCCGTTGACTTTTTTCTTCCTCGTGACTCATAGACTCAAAATATGCAATAAAAAAATTTGACCTTGAATAACATTTCAAGGTCAATTTTGCGGGAGTTTATATGGGGGTTATTTTTTCCGATTTCGCATCATCATGGAGAATCATCTGGCCAACGGATGGCTATTATTTTTGTGACACCCTGTACACCCTGTTTGAGAACAATAGTAAGCCAGAGTGTCATATTGAGAGGACTAATAAGAGCTCTAAAGTTTGGCAAAAAGGCATTAAAAGGGTAGCTTATGCCATTTGAAGAAATTGGTGGTGGCCTGTATTTCAATAAGTGACACCACATAGCCTGCTTAGCTTCAGCTGTTTTTCTTAGTGGTAGTTGGAGTATAGATTCTGCATTGTCTTGTGCTAAAAACACCCAGGCTTTAACAACAATTATTCAACTGTTTGATTAAGAATAGCATATTATTGAATGGTACCATAACCCCATTATTATTGAATGTTCAGATAACCCCAAGAGTTCAATTGTACATGCTCAAATGTCACCGGGAATATCTCCCTGCATTCCCCCTTGCAAAGACATTTTTTATGATCAAACACAACATAAATCATTATAAAAACATCATGTCTCGTTTAAGACTAGGGAAGGCTTTGAGAGATTAGATAAAGGAAATAGTCTTAGCCAAAGCTAAGGAAAATGTTCTAAATTTCATAGTACTAAGGTTATGACTGAGAGCATTTTTACTGCTAATTTTCTACCGAGAATATAGGCCACACCCTTTTCCCTCCATATCATCCTTAGCTTTGGCTAAGTATTAATATACTGTAATGATATTTTACATTACATATTTAAAAGTTTTAAAATTAACACAGAAAATTCGGAAAATCAAAAAGCACATTGATATGTTAAATTCATTGAGATAAACAAATATTATTTGTTATATTTGTCTAGCAGTCTATACAGGTAGCATTGGATACCGGTAGGACGCTCCCGCCATGAAAGTTAGTTCAGTCTGTTACAAGCGGTCTGTGAAAAGGTGGCTCCAGTCTCATAGTTGAGTCTGTTGAGTTGTAATGGAAGATACAGACACATACAGTTGAAGTCTGTTAAAGGAAGCGTCAGTCTCATGTTTCATCTCTACAGTTCAGTTTACAAGAAGATAGTCTCATAAGTGCAGTTCAGTGAAAAGAAGATACAGTTGTAAAGAAGATCCTGTCCTATGCAGTTAATACCAAGCTGGCTTTATATCAGGTAATGCTTGTTTATCCTATGCCTGGATGTAACTTATCTATGAGTTTTTTCTTTTGTTTTGTTTTTTATTGTTAAAAATTATCTTTGTTTTACTTTACTGGACTCGAACCCGACCCCTGAGATAAAGAGTTTTTTAAATTAAATATTATAAAATTTTTATTATATTGGCTCCCAACGTAGAGGCGTAACGTAAATAAACTTATTAAAAATAAAACTTTTATATTTTATTATAACAATACATTAAACACTATCTCCCTTGCCTCTCCTCTCATAGCCTTCCCTAGTCCTAAATGAGACATAATCAGTTTTTATTTATTTTCTCGTAGTGTGTTGTTTATTGAAGTAGTAATACAAATGGTGAACCTGTCGGGAATAATTCCCACAGAATTTCGTGCATGGGGGATTTGAACTATTCCATCTAACAGAATGGGCTACAGTCATGACACTCCCACTCATTTCTTCTTTTTTTCCAGAATAAATGCAGAATTATTGATACAAAAATTATGGCTGCTATTAGCACAGTGCAAGGACCTTCCTGTGGTCCAGTTTCTTCGGCCAGGGTAGGATGAGAAAGTTTTTCACATTTCTATTGAGTAATGCTATCTTATAAATGGAACTCTGAATTTAAACATACACATGTAAAATAAAAAAAGGATAAATGTGAAATCTATGCATAGGTATTGTCTATCTTTCAATGCTTGTCTGTTTTTAAAGTCTTTTGAAGAGAGCTAAGGTCCAGACTCAGATTTTTTTTTTTTTTTTAGAGAATTGTCTAAAACAACGATTTAAGCTGTTTTAAATGTAATTAAACTCAAATACGAAAAGTATTAGCTTGTGGAGTGATATTGCCAATATGACTAAGTAGGAAAACTAAAGGCTGGAAGCATACAGTATTACTTTATTTACTTATTAATTATAGGTGCTTCTACTGCCAAGGTCATTAGCACCTCCACATACAGTATTCTTCAGAACTTCTTATACTACTTTCATAGATCACTCAGAGCTAGACTCAATTACCAATTTAAACTAAGCTGGTAATATAAAAGTATTTAAGTGAATAAAGTGTTTGAAGAGAAGTAAATCAAAAGGATCCTAGAAAATTGTGCAAGAAATTAAATTACAGACCCCAGGAGCTTCTAGAATGAAGTACTGCCTTCTTCTCGGATTTTTCCACAGGCTATTTTGTGTCATTATTTACTTAATTTATTATTTATTCATTATAATATGCCCTAGTCATTAATTATTGAACATTTTTAGTTATTGAAAATCAGTAATGAGGAGTTCTTCTTATTTGCTGGTGGGAGAGAAATAGGCTTGATGAAACTTCCTATTGATGGTAATCCTTTCAAAGTTGCAAGCAGCTTTCCTGGAGCACAACAGGTATTAGTTTTGATTAATGAATAGTATATAAACTACAATAAAAAATATGAATAGAAAAATAAAATTTATATTTATAGCTTTAAAAGATATATTTATTTATTACTGCTCCCACTTATTGCTGTGGCTCAGTCTGATTAAATAGAAAAGAAAGAATAGATAAACCTGAAATTCAAAATACATTTAATTGTCCAGTGCTTGTTGGTAAAAAACATTTTGATAAATGTGTGATGAGCATTTCAATTTAGCCCAAAAGTGACTTTTCTATATTTTATTACTTATTATTTTTCCAATTATTAACACTTTACAGGGGGGGGGGCGAGGTTAGCTCAGTGCTAGAGCACTGGACTAATAAGTTGGAGGACCCGAGTTCAAATCCCGAGCAAGCTCTAACGATTTTTTCTTCTAGTGTCTTCGTTCATGGGTTGAATTCGGCCTCTCTGACCGTCCCTAGGCCAACCTAGCCTTTAATTAATTTAATAATGGGTTAAAATTTAAATAAATAAATAATGGGTATCAACGGTGGCAACCTGTAGATAGCCCGGCGCTAATAGCCCAAATAGTTTATGCGCCGTTAAAAAAAAAATAAAAAAAAAAAAAAAAATAAAGGGTATCTTGAGTGCTAATGACTCTAGCAGTCAAGGGGAAAATCAGGCGGCTGGAGCATAGTACTGACCATTCTATCTCCCTAGTGTGCCGTTGGTCATGAATCAGATACTTCTCAGGGCCCTCGTGGCCTGTTACGGGACTGATTTTTTTTTTTTTTTTTTTTAACTCTTTATGGGCTCAACTCCTATAAATTTGTGCTATTGAAAGAAATCTTATTTTCCACGAAAGTGTGATGCTCCCGGTCCAAATTTAATTGTTTACGCCTCAGAAAAGGCCCACTGTCTATCTTCCTTGTAATCCTTGGTGTGCTCTTCAATAACACTTCCCTGAGCAGAGGCTGTGATATATCATCTCCTGGGAAGTCACAACCATGTCACTCTAATACAGTGCGTCTGAAATGCAAGCGCCAATATATTGGTACTTCTTTGCCTGGGCCAAAGCCACTCGCCACCAATATATTGGTACTTCGTCGTGTAAGGGTTAATAATATTTCCTAAAAAAAAAGGCCACAAATCATTTTTAAAGACATGTTTCAATTATTTTCATTGAATTGTAGCAAATAATTAAATTCCCCATAGCAATAAATTATTTTTAACTACGGAGATTTTTATAATATTATACAATTTTGACTCTTTGTTCTCAGTAATTTCAAAATCGCAGAAGGTCATATATTTAAAGAACTTCAACTTCTCACTAATCCTTTATTTTGTGCTCTACAAGCTTTACATCAACGATTGGAAGACCTTCCACAGATAAGGCTGTGTTCAGACTAGTAAAATAAATATGGCCACTGTAAATCAGCTATTTAGCATTGATAGTTTCATGCTTAAAAATCGATCCTAGAGAAAGCTTTTTAAGTAAAGGAATTTTGAAATATAACACACATTTAGGGATAGTCCTAAACATTGTCAATTAATTATTTTGGGGGAAAAATTATAGATATTGCTTGCTTGCAAAGATGTAATTACCATTACCTTCACATTATTAAAATATTTGTTTTTAAGGGTAAATAAATATTTAATTAGAGATTACAAAAAATAATTAAATAATCAAACTATTTGTGAATTTTAAAAAATGACAGAAACCAGATCAAATATTATAAAATATCAAAAAATTGCAACTGTTTAAAAAATTAAATAATTTTTTATAATCAATACTGTATTTATATATTCTGTAAAACCCATCACAATATCCATCAGACTTATACAGGTTGTAATGGATAAAAGTATCAACCTTTCAGGTCATAGTAGACTTCAAGTGCAACAAAAAAATTTATATTAATTATGGTTCAATTCTCAACAGAAACAGAGTAAATTCAAATTTCATATGTATTTATGCCGATCATGTTTTTGTTATGAATAAGTAGTGAATACTGAAAAACTGATTATGGTAAATAAAATCCAGTCAGACCATCTTAAAGTAGATGAAATTTCCTTTGAGAAACCAAGGTTTGTAATGCTATTATGTTCATTTTAAAGGAGTTTCATAAACCAAATTCAGATTATTCATCAAAATCTTTGTTTTTTGGGAATTTTTTAATCTGTCTCCTAAAGGTTTCAAACTCCTCCACTTTCAGGAAAACTTATCTGTTTAATAACCTTTAACTACATAATAAGAAAGTTGACAGTTGCTTGGCTATTAAGGGTGAAATGTCTTTTGATAATTGAAAAAATGTGAAGAAATTTTTTTTTTTTAAACTTTAAAAATTATTTTCAAACTTGCACTCTACTCAGGTTTGTATATCAAATTTATATATATAATTTGCTTAAATAACTGCACAGACTTTCAGGCCGACCCAATATTGTTCCAAAAAGACACTGAAGGAACATGTTTCACATGGGAGTTTTAGATAAAACTTATTTTGTTATTTTATGTTTTTATTTTTTACAAATAAACAAAAATTATAATGACAAATTCTTGTTCATTACTACATTTGCCTAGTTACATTTTTTTGTGTGTGTTTTTTCTAGGTTGCTTCTATCTGTGTGGGTAGGGCAGGGAATTTGGGATTTTCCTTAGCTTATGGAGAACATATCAGTGTTTGGGACATTAATATTGCGTAAGTGCTTTCTTTTTTCACATTATTATTACATGAGTAATCTTTTTAAATAATTTGTTTTACCTCTGGAGTTTAAGGATCTATCAGGGTTAAACTCACACCTGATACTTAAAAATATCCTTAGAAATATTAATTAGATTTTTGATTGTTGTTCCCCAAAAATGAGAAAACTGCATATATCCTCGATCCGACAGTACAATTCGAAAATAACGACACCAAAGAGGCTAAAAAAGTAAATGCCGAAAAGAAAAGCAAATTTCTGAAATTTAAGGCATACTACAAAGAGAAGTTTCAGGATGAATTTGGGAAGAGGACATATATTGTGAAGGGACTGTGGTTTGGATCAAGAGGAACCATTTTGAAGACCACAGCCACCTTCTTTGAAGGACTGGGACTAACAACAGATCACCTGGCAGTACTAGCCAAGTCCATATTGGTGGACAAATTGGGAATAATCGCCAATCACATCTGTGGCCACTGAGTGCTTATCATCCATTGATACTGTTTCCTTACTACATACTTTAGAGTATATTTTTAATTCTATGAATTCCTTTTCTTCCGCCACTATAGCTTGCTTTTGTCTTCATCTTCTTTATTCTCTATTCCTTGTTTCAAACTCCATACATCTTCAGCCTTCAAATTAGCCCTATTTCCGAATGGATTATAAGCACACTGTGTATCTAGCAACCCAACATAATTGAGCAGCCCATTTTATTTATTGTTTCAATAAAGTTTTCTCTCTAGAGGTAATATTTGTTATGATAGTTGGATAATCATAATAATTTAAGGAATGAATTCCGAAAGACTATGGTTTCTATTGTAAGTTGAATAGATTATTATTTTGTCACAGAAGTAAGAAACATCTAGAATTTTTGGGGTACGTAAATTTGTATATTTTTTTCTAGTTTCATTAGGAGTAATGATGATACATTTCATAATACTCCAAGGCGTAATGAAACAGAGAAGAAACACAGCATGATTACTCGGAGATAAAATCTCTGATTGCTTCATCGTTGTATATTTTCATGTGTTTATATTTTATTATTTATTGTATTTTATTTTAAACAGCCTTTCATTAACCCACAAAGGACGATTGTACCGAATATGGCAGACCTAACTTGTTTCCTCAGAATTGCATTCATGTCGTTGGAAATTAATGTTTACTCTGTTGGCTATGTTTCCTGGTACTAGAAAGGTTCGTTTTGTCAGTTCTTCGCCAAATTTCACTGTGAAAAAGTTTAAATATATTTTATTTCAATTTTTTAAAAGTGCTGACATTTTTCAATGGATCCCAATCACTGATAAGTTAAATAAATTTATTGTTGTTTGATGATTTGATTTTATGTCGATGGTTTCCTCATAAGAGATAGTTTTACGAGTAAATAGAATGAGATGCCTGCTGTATCCTCAATCTACTTGGTTCTGGAGAAGCGAAAAGATGAATATTCTGTTTACGGCACACTCGTACTTCCAAGGTGTTTTTGTTTTCTTTTTTGACCTCTGCTCACTGAAATGTTTAATACCAATATTTCGTGATTCTTCGTTTCTGTGGGCAGAACATTATTCTCAATGATGGCCTGTCTCTGAAATCATGCAACTTCTAGTGGATGACTTCCTGGATATGTAAGTGTCCGGAACGTTTTCATAGCACCACCACCAGCTAACGAACTAACTGACGAAGTTAGTGGAGATGAGGACAGTGGAGGTTTTTTTTGATAATTCACATCACAACCAATTTAAATGGATTGATAGCAGTGTGGTTGCTGTGGCTTCTAGTTCACTTGGGGAAAATCTTGTTAACACTGTAAAAAGGTTTTCTTCTAAAGAGAAAAAACATATCCTCATATCTCAACCAGCTGTTATTGCAGCTTATAACATATACAGGTACATACAGAATGGATCGGTGCAGCCAGTACCGTATATCGATTCGAGGGAAAAATGGTATTGGAGTTTACTGACGCGGTATTGGATTTTACTGTTGGCTTTTGGATGCGGCTATAAACAATACCTGGCAGGTATAGAAGAGTACTGGTAGGAAAATTACCTAACTTGATTTTAGGCGAGAAATAGTTCTGACATACCTCACAAAGTATAAAGGGGCCCTGATTATATCTACACCAGGTTAAGTTAAACTTAGGGGCGAGGTTAGCTCAGTGGTAGTGCACTGGACTTATATGCTGGAGGTCCTGAGCTCAAATCCCAAGCAAACACTAAAGATTTTTATATTCTAGTATATACGTTGGTTTTTATGTTATTAGATTACCAAGAAGCTTTAAATGGCCTTTGATTTGTTTGATAATTTACGGTAATCAAATTTTGTCAAAAAACCATGTTTATGCTGTGAATAAGTATAAACTAAAAGTTAATTTTTTATTGTCAGATGTACTAATGGATTATTACCACCTCAGTTTTCTTCTAACTGTTGAAGAGAGAGTACATGGGATTGTTTTTTATGCAGTGGCGATTCCTGTGATATTTTTTAATAATGCTGAATGGAAGTCAACTCACGGAAGTGGAGAAACAAAGAATTATGGACCTAAGAAGAGGTTGGTTGACCCAGAGGCAAATTGTTCGTGTGCAAAACCCCTCCCAAGGAGTGGCCAATAACTTTTTAAATTGCAGCCAAGACAATTACGGGAAAAATAAAAGAAGTGGAAGTCCTCAAAATTTTTTGAAGCAGGTGAAGCGGGCGGTTTTGAAAGAAATCTCAAAAACAGGAGCATCCTTTGCACTGATTTTGGGGCGATTTAATTTAGCATGTGAGGAAGTGGATATTGGAATCACAGTTCTTCAACTATTGTAAGGTAAAGCGAAAACCACAGCTCAAGAAACATCATTTGCAGTGACGACTGTAGTTCGCTGAAAATCATTTTCAAAATAGCCAAAAAATGGTCAAGCGTTATTTTTAGTGATAAAAAAAAATTTAAAATTGATAGTCCAGATGGTTTAAATTATTACTGGCATGACTTTAGAAATAAAAAAAAAGAAAATTCAAGAAGATCACATTGAAAGAGCGGAGTCATGGGTCTGATCTGCGTTTAATGAAAAGGAAAAAACTCGATTTGCATTTATTTCTGGAAAATTGAAGAAATTACTTATCAAAATGATTTGGCAGAGTTCTTTTTGCCGTTTATTACGATGTTGGAAGAAGAAATAATCATTTTACAGAAGAAAAACACGCTGATTCATACTACATGCGCCACAAAACAGTGGTTTCAGGATTTTGGAATTAATATTTTAGAATGGCCAGCCCTTAGTCTGGATCTCAGTCAGATAGAAAATTGATGGAGGATTATGGCCAGAGAATTCTATGACTTTTAGAAACCAAAAAATTGATGAGCTCAAAGAAAGGATAACACAAGCTTGGGAAAACATACCAGAGAGAACTTTAATTAATTAAGTAAGAAGTGTTTTCAAAGGACTCTTGGAGGTGATAAAAAACATGGCATAAGATGTCATTATTGATAAGCATTTACTCATTAAAGAGTCAGAAAATGTTTGAGTTTATACTTTCTCACAGGTTGTTTTTGGTTATTTTGTATAAAATGAAGCAAATTATAACAATATCATTAAATTTTTTATCAAAATTGTTACAAATCATTTAGGTAAACATTAAATAATATCTTTTGTTACCAAAATTTCAAAATAAATGACATAAATGAATTCAAATAGTACATTTTTCCCTTGAGTCTATATTTTTTCACAGCACTGTATATCTTTGTGCTAATGACCCTAGCAGTCGAAGCATCAAAGGGGAAAATCAGGCAGCCGGAGCATAGTACTGACCACACTGTCTCCCTAGGGTGCCGTATGGTCATGAATCAGTTTCCTCTACAGTATCTGCCCCTCAGGGCCCTCGTGGCCTGTTATGGGACGGATTTTGGCGCAAATATGCTTTAGCGATGACTTAATTGGAAAAAAGTGTTACAAAAAAGTGTCCGCTGGCGTTCGCACATGCATGGTAATCATGTACAAAAAATAAGACTTTTTTTTTTAAGGCGCATCGGCATCTAGGCCATTAGCGCCGAGAAGATTGTATGTTATACAGTACATTACATAGTTTTTTTTTTTTTTATTAGTTAAACTTAGGAAAGAAATAAGCAAAGCATGAAATTGGAGTTAGATCTTTGTTTAAAAAAATAACTTGCATGCGCCCCAAAAATCAATGGCAAAGGGTGTATTTTTTTTTTTTTTTTTGTATATCTCAAAAACCAAAGGATTTTTACTAATCATAAAACATAATTTTCTGGACTGCCACAACAACCTCTACCCACAGGTACCATATTATCCATTCATTACGCCAGACCTGTATTTGTAACCGTTTCTGAGAAAAGTTGATACAATTAGTTTCCCTAACTAATTTTTGGTTTGGGTATTCAAGAACATTGATTTAGTTTAAACTTGTTCCAGATGCTTAAAATTCATTGGAACTACCATAATTAAATTTTGGTTATGTTTGGAGTTAAAGAAGTATTAGGGAACAAAAACTTGTATTAATACATTTGAACAGTTTTGGGATGTTATATTTATATCTCAAAAATTTCCTATTTCATATCTCTAAAAATTCAAAAATTATTATACTCATATTGATCTTATGAAACAATCATGTCTTTTTTTAGGGCTATAAATAAACTTGAAAAAGTCGGAGGCTCCGGAATAACGCCATATGCACTTGCTATTCAGTCAGATCTACACTGTATGCCAATAGCAGATATGGAAATATTATTTAAAGTTGCAGCTCTTGGTGCAGCTGGAATAACCACAACAGAACCAAGAATGGTAGAAGATAGATTACCTGTATTAGCAGTACCCAATTTTATCAGATCCCTAGGGTTTTTCCCATCAGCAAATGAGGTAAACCATATTTTTGAATATATGATGTTTTGAAATGTTTATTTAGACAATTTATTTAAAGAAATTGAAACAATAAGATGGCTCATTTCCTAAGATGACGAATTTCCTGAGAATCGGACTTCTAATTTCGAACAACCCAAATATTCTATCTTTAAATATCACTATTTAGGAGGCAAGATTGATTCCTGACTGTTCCTAGAGTTTCCTAATTTTCCTTCTTTCTAAGCACCATAGCACTTAGTATGACGTTCAAGAATCAGATACATGCAATAAACCTACCACCCCTGATCTGTAAATGGAAACCTTTGACACATTAAGCAATGTCAAAAACTAAAGTTTGGTATTTTTTGCAAATCATTAATTTTCTTTTTCTTAATTAATTTATTATAATTTTCAGACAAAAGCAATGTTGAGTGAATTAGTGAATGGAGAAGATATATTAGAAAGTAAAAAGAAGGTTTCATTTGAGGAGTGCTTAAAAATATTTTATAATCATAAGAGTAAACGATTTTCTAATGATCAAATTGAAAAATCATTTGAGAACCTTTGTAAGAAAAGTGGAAGTGAAATAATTACTCAAAAGCCTGAGATATCTTTCAATATATTTGCAATATTTCTTTGTGAAAATGGTAAGTGTTTGATAGCATATATATAAAGCTGTGATTGTAAAATTATTGTTCTAAACTTCTTTTGATAATTAGTTTTAATGGCACTAATAGCCTAATAGACGTTTATGTGTCATAAAAAAAAAAAAAAAAATTGTTTGATGTTGTTCCATTTATGTTAAAATTAAAATGATTTAATATTACTTTTAATAATAAACTTTTGTTTATTGTTGTACTTTTGTACATTTAGCAATATCAAATCATTTTCAGATTTTGAATACCTAAAGTCTGTGTGACATAAATGAGCTTTGTTTTTTTTTTTATAGTTAAAACTATTTAACCATTTAACTACTAACTACAAAATATTTATCTCTTTTATTTCAGGAGAAAAATTTTCAACATGCCAGATTATTAATTTCTTGAGATCTCTTATAAAGCCCTTGAGTAAAGAAGATGAACTAAAAATCCTGGAGCGAAATGTGATTCTCAAAGATACGCCTGAAAATCTTATTGATACCGATTTCCTTTTCAACTTCATGCCAAAAGTTTGTGTGATTTCACAACCGTGATAGTGAAGGCTAGTACACACTGGGATACAATGTTGTGCGTCATTGTTGCAGAGCTGAATATTGTTTCAATCTGGAATGTTGCGATTCTGCTGCGCATGTCCCTGTGTATCAGGAGTGTATTGCGGATCTACGTGATACAAGAGTCTTAAGTACAGCGGTTTCGGGAATCACTCATACATTGTTGCGCAATATTATGTATGTCCATGTTCCGAAGCAGCGCCCAGTCCACAGCCACCCCCGGCAAATGTAATTCACTTTCTTTCAATGTGTGGACGACTGAGTTGACAATAAAGTTAATAGAGGATTTACAAATGCTTATGGGACATCACAAGTGCGGAGAATAGAAATTGGGAGAAACGTGGGAAAGTGTGTTCTGAATTCGCAGGAAAATATAATATTCTATTCTCTGAAGTATAAAAAACATACGTAAACTAAAAAGCCTGATGATTTTACATCAACATTAAAAATATTTTTTTATTTGTACCTATTATATTAACAAAAAATGAGTTTTCACTTACTTTGATGCCTGTTTTCAAAACAATGATTATTACCTCACACACTCCTAGAACAAATGCAGACATACTTAGCTTGGATTTTCTAAAAGTGTGCATAAGACGCTAACAAATCAGCACTTGCAAGGAACCTGAGAGTAGTTGTAAGTTTTACGGTTTTTTAAACACCCTCGGTCCAAAAATTTGCAAAAGATTCTCAAAATCTTGAGATGCCATTCTTATAAAGTTGAAAAATCAGATTCCATCTTCTAGTCTTAATGTTTCTAAAAGATTTATTATTAAAAGATTAGTAATACCAAACAGGTGAAGATTCATTTAGTAATCGTTATAAAAGATTAGTGTTAGCACTGATCAATTTTCAACACCACCACCTTCATGGTTTTTTCATATTTGGATTTTTAATTAACAGTAACAACGATAGAGAAACACCTGTGAGGAGCAGCTCCAGAGACATTTTCGAGGGTACCGGCTCTCTAGTGTGGAAGCGATTCTTTGTTGCAGAGCAGTCCCAAACCTAACGCGCTACATTGAATCGGGGCAGCTCCTGATGGCTCGCAACTTTGAGCCTCAGTGTGTACTAGCCTTTAGGCTTATACAGCTAGTTTTCTACATTAACTTATAATATACAATTTTATTTATGTTTGTATAAGTATATGTATACATGTGTAGATATATATATATATATATATATATATATATATATATATATATATATATATTGTAATGATTAATTTCTACAATAAGAAATAAAGAAATTTTAATTAGTTTTATTATATTAATTTAACTTAATCTCAGGGATCAAAGTTCCGAGTGAATGAACGGTATAACATTTATCTCCAGACAATTCTGAGATACAAACAATATTAAACCACACACAAACAATAATAAAATAATCGAAAACTACAAAAAAAAACAATTCTTACCTCTAAATCAATCCGCTTCTAACAAAACTTCAATAAACTCCGTATTCCTTGGAGGAGAGCTCTGCCTTCGACCAACGCTGAGAATAGAATGACGCTATTCGAGCAAGCGGGAAAGTTTAGCGTCCTTGCTTCTTAACTTCCGCAGTTTGCCGGATTATATATAAAGATAACAATTGTTTTTTGCAATACCAAATAATTAATTTATTGTTATCTGGATGTACATTTAATATGGATATATTGTATACCAGTATTGTCCAAAAACATTATTAATTTTGATCGTATATAATACGATGTTATTTGTATATATGGTTTGTGATTTGCGCGGGCTTTTCAAAATATCGATGGTTATTTGAATTTAAAAATATTTTCGTGAATGTAATATATCATTACATTTGCACTCCTGTCTAAAAAAAAAAATTTAAAAAAAAAATGTTTTTAGTCCGGTATAAAAAATAAATTTAAAATTGAATTTTTTAATTTGGAGTTTCGGGATACAGAAATATTAATTAGATTGGTCAGCCTGTTATTTATTCAAATTTTCAATAACTTATTTCGTTACATAATTTTTATTCATTATCATTTCTCAATTTAAATTATCATTTTCCATTGTTCATTTTTAAACATTATCATTATCAAAACTATCTTATCCTAAACTAATCTGATTATTAAATTTATGATAAATTTTTAAATATATTATTATTATCAATTAAATCTTATATTAATATAAATCTTATTTTCTTAAATAAAATATGCTAAACTAATAAATTTTATAAAAACACACTAAACTAATAGATATTAATTTGAAATTTTTTCATGAATTTATTCCTGGTCGTTAATATTTTCTTTGCAGCAGTCCAATTTCTTTCTATAAAAGTGTTTTATTCTTTTCCTTGGAGGCCGATTTAGCTTTGAATTTTTTTCTATTCCAAGTTGTCTTTTATATTTATAAAGAATTTTTATTTTATTTCCAAATTTGACATTCAAAATCTTTAAATTATTATTATTATTAATAGTTTTATTTAGTTTCTTCATTGGTATATTTCCACTTCTTTTATTATAATTCTTTTCATTTATTTTGAATTTATAGTTATCAGATAATTTTTCAATTTTCTTTTGTTTCATCATTTTGTTTATACATTTTGTACTTATTTTATTTTTGAAATTATCATTTATTAGCTTATTATTAATTATTTCATTTGTACCCTCATTATCATTATTTAATTCAGTTAATATTTTTTCTTGAATTGTATTATCTTCATTTATTAAACAATTATAGTCATTTTTATCTTCAATCAATATTTTATCTTCTAATATTTGGTCATTACTACTATCATTAATATTTAAACTGTATTTTATAGTTTCATTTAAATTGTCATTATTTATTAATGTATCGTCATTTCCGGTATTTTTAATTAAATTTTCATTATTATTTTCATTAATCTCAATAATTTCTTTACAACTTCTATTATTTTTATTAAAAAGGTTATTATTCGATTTTTCCAATTCTATCGTCTCTTTATTTTGACTTTCACCCATATTATTTAAATACGCACATAAATCGTCCATTTTTTTATTTTGTTCTATTCTATTTGCATCTATTTTATTTTCCAATATTTTATTATTTTTACTTAATTCGATCCTATTTGCGTCAATTTTATTTTCCAACATTTTATTATTTTTACTTAATTCGAACTTTATTTCTTGACTTATTTCATGCTTAATATTGCAAATACTCTTACTTAAATCGAACTTCAGTTTTTTATTTTGTTCTAATAATAGCCTCATCCAATGTTCTAGGCCTTGAGGATGCATCTCATTATCCCTTTCGGAAGCATGATTCCCGTCATTGGATAGAATTTCCGTTCCTAAGGAACCCGCCGGTTCTCTGAATGCTATTGCATCATCCTCCTGCAATTCACCCTAACGTGTTTCGACTATATTTATTTCTCCTGGCGTAAAAAACACGTATTCCGGCGACTCTACATTATTTTCTTCACCGTTATTTTGAAATTGTTCAATATTTACGTCAGACATTTTTATTTAAAAAAAAAATTATTTTTAAGTTTTATTTTTAATATTTATTTACTGTTTTTAATTTCAATTCACTCGGCCGTCTACGTTGGGCGCCATTAAATGTAATGATTAATTTTTACAATAAGAAATAAAGAAATTTTAATTAGTTTTATTATATTAATTTAACTTAATCTCAGGGATCAAAGTTCCGAGTGAATGAACGGTATAACATTTATCTCCAGACAATTCTGAGATACAAACAATATTAAACCACACACAAACAATAATTAAATAATCGAAAACTACAAAAAAAAACAATTCTTACCTCTAAATCAATCCGCTTCTAACAAAACTTCAATAAACTCCGTATTCCTTGGAGGAGAGCTCTGCCTTCGACCAACGCTGAGAATAGAGTGACGCTATTCGAGCAAGCGGGAAAGTTTAGCGTCCTTGCTTCTTAACTTCCGCAGTTTGCCGGATTATATATAAAGATAACAATTGTTTTTTGCAATACCAAATAATTAATTTATTGTTATCTGGATGTACATTTAATATGGATATATTGTATACCAGTATTGTCCAAAAACATTATTAATTTTGATCGTATATAATACGATGTTATTTGTATATATGGTTTGTGATTTGCGCGGGCTTTTCAAAATATCGATGGTTATTTGAATTTAAAAATATTTTCGTGAATGTAATATATCATTACAATATATATATATATATATATATATATATATATATATATATATATATATATATATATATATATATATATTTACTTATTTATATAAATCAGTCCCAAAAGAGCCCAGAGGGGCAGATACTGTAGATATATCTGATTCTTGACCATACGACACACTAGGAAGATAGTGTGGTCAGTACTATTCTCAGGCCATCTGATTTTCCCCTTTGCAGCTACCCATTAATAAATTAATTAAAGGCTGTGTGTGCCTAGTGACAGTCTGGGATCCCGAATCCAACCCACATACGAAGAAACTAGTAGATAAAATCTTTAATATGCTCGAGTTTTAAACTCAGTTCCACCAGCAAAATGCTTTACCACTGAGCTAGCCTCACCCATATAATATATTGAAGTGAAATTAATTAAATAGAATTTGTAAAAATAAAGGAAAACCGTTTTCACTTTTAGGTGGGAAAACAGTAATGTGATGTGATACTCTAGTTGTATTTAGAAATATATAATTATTGTATACTCTATCTAAGGGTTGGTTCAAAGTAATATGGAAACGAAAGAATTTGATATGTAATGGACGAAACAATGTCCGTAGATCGGCAACAAAGAACTTACTAGTATGGAAAAATATAAACATTCTAACAATAACAACAAATTTTACCATTTTTATGTAGTATGATATCATCTGTTTCTTCTTACTCACAGACGGCTCAGTATTATTCAGCTCTGCTATTTCTGGATTCAACAATGTGTTATAATTTATCTATTCCAAAGTATGACAAAACTTTTTGGAACTACTACTATGCCCAGGGGGCTACAGGTTGAGTATAGCTGCTATATAGCATTCAAAACTAATATATAACATTAGATATTTACTAGAAAAGATTTTTTCTGTCTGTAAACAAAATTTAAAAGAGCTTAACATAATAAGTTTAAGCACATTCCCCAGCAATATGGAGTAACTAACCATACCTTACACAGAAATTTGGTTAGTTATGCAACTCCTGTCTAACGGACTTTTGTAATATTAATTATTTCCTATTTATTCATTTTATCTTGTTTTGCAGCAAATAACGTACGATTACTTCATAAAAGGAATTCTCGGTGTGGATGAATGGCCCTATCTTTTGCGTGCATGTAAGAGTGATTCCCCTGCTCCAGCATACTCTATTAAAAAAGATTTATTTGATGAGAGTTGTTCTACTGGACTGATACTAGAAGCCCCTGAGGTAAAATTATTTGAACCTACTCAAGGGCTCAAAAAAACAAAACAAAAACTAATCTTATTAAGAGACAACCATGAAGATGTGTAATAATTAATTAAATCATCTTTAGTTATGCACAATTTCCTTCCTGTATATGTATTTTATTAAATAAAGAATAATTTTTAAAAATGATCCAGAAATATGTTTCTTCACCATTTGTTTCTCTGACTTAAAAAAAAAAAAAAAAATCATATTATTTTTTATTTATTTAAATTTCTTATGCCATTTGGTTCACATGAACTTGTTTTTCTACCTTTAAATTTTTTTTTTTTTTACATTTTTGTTTCTTGAAATTTGAACGTCCATTTATATATATCACCAGGATAGAGCTGATGTTCCAGGAGGTAGCGTTGAAATGAGTCTAATCATTTTCCCTTTGCTCAACTGGTGATAAAACTTATTGCTCAAGCATTTCTAAGGACAAAATGGAAAATCGGCTGGCATGACCAAGGCGTAGGTGCGCGTGTGGACATATGTGAAAAATGCTTAAGAAAGTTTTTTTTTTTTACAAATTATTTCCTTGGGCATGAAAACTTGTTTAATGATAATTTATCTAACAAGAATGAGAATTTAAGAAATCAGCTGTGTAACAAGTGTAGTACATTTCTACACACGTTTACATTCTTCTAAAATGAGATCATTCTATCAAAATGCGTGTAAGAACTCCGTTTATGTAGGAAATGTAATAAGCTTTCAAATAGATACATTACATTTACTAAGTTTTTCTAACCAGATTCGAGATTTAAAAATATATCTGAAATTATCAAGAAAATTCTAGGTTTTTCCCTTTCCTCTAGAACGGTTGGTTACATGGCCTTGAAAATGGTTCCATTAGAATTCTTCATGTCCTCTTACTTATAAAGAGTGGACATCATATTACATTTAGGTAAACAAATTGTCAGTTAGTGACAGAGTATATCAGATTGAATAATCACTCCGTACTTGAAATACTCCAGCTGACAATCATTACCTTTTTGAAAGTTCTTTTTCCAAAGAAACCCCACATGATGAGAAACAATGATCCTAGGTGCAGAGTAATTATGCCTTTGCACTTACAACCATCAGGTCTCTTATATAATATATACTTTTTCAAATTATATTATTTTCTCTGAACAAACTTCTTTATATATATATATATATATATATATATATATATATAAAAATAAAAATCACCTGTCTGTCTGTTTGTTCCTTATACAAATCTATACCGTTTGACTGATTTTGACCAAACTTGGCACACAGGTAGGTCTTGATACGAGAAATCTCCTAGGCTAGGTCAAAATAGTCAAATTTCAAAATTTGGTCAAAAGTTTTGTTCAAGAAAAATTGGCTACACTTAACCATTCAGATTCTGTCGGCCATTTTGAATAACGTCTCAAATTTATTTGTTGATGTTCTTGATAATTAGAATAAATTGAACTCATTGATGACTTTACATCATTATATAATCTTGTAATGCAGTTTATTTCAATTTTATATCAACAGTCCCTGTCTAACTAAGGAGCACTGGTCTTTCTTTGATAAGAGCTATCTACTCGCAGGCTGAGGTGCTGGCCTCTGTTGGCTGTTTCATGAATATATAGACAGATATAAACAAATTCACACCGTTTGACCGATTTTGACGCAACTGGGTATACAGGTAGCTCTTGATATGGGGAGAGTCGTAGGTGTAGCATGGTACACTGGGTAACAGCTATGTACAATAAAATGATTGTTAAATTTATTTTGAAGCTGCTTGTTCAATTTTTGTTTGATAAGTGATTATATTAGTTAATAATTATAACTTTTAACAATTGATTTTACTTTTCAATAAATGTTGCAATTATACATTTATTTAATTTATAACATTTATTTCTTTATAGACTTGTGCATTAAGTTATCTTAATGACACTTAATTAATAAATTTTGGACATTTCAAATACACATCTTTTAGCACATTTTCACTCTCCTTTTGGGGAAGAAATCTTATGACATCAATCCTATGATGAAACTGGAATCTCGATAGTAATGTCATCCAAGTAAAGCTTGTGATCTAACAATAAATTTCATAGCCATAGGTTTCTACATCCCAACTGACTATTTTTTCTAACTTAGAGCATTTTCATGTGACATCTCAAGGGGATATATGGTGTTCACTAGGTTTTTTCTTTCTTGAAAGCTTTGTTTCAGACGAAGACAAATTATTGCATTTATGATAGAGGGCGCTTGGCAATTTACAAAAACATTCCATATTTCTGTCCTCTTTTGGAAGCCATATGCTTTACAATCTTCACTGATGATTAGCCATAACTTTCAAAACTAGAGCTGAAAACACTCCACCCTGAAGAATTAGTCAACAAAGCAATAGTCTGTTCATGTACAGAGAAAAGTTCAATACCGCGGGCGGGAAATATTTCCCATTTCAAGGAACACAATACATGTATGTAACACTGTAAAAACTGATTATGTCTTGTTAAAAGACTAGGGAAAAGAGTCGTTAAGAACTATCTTGCTGAGAGGTCAGGAAGGGAGATATTGTATAATATTTATCAATACTTAGTCTTAAAGCTAAGAACATTATAACAGAAAGAATTTTTACTGCCATTTTTCATTTGTTGCCGGGAATGATATTTCCATCCAACTAAACCATCTATTTTAACAAGCAACGTTATATTACATTTTTTAAGCCTTAGCTTTGGCTGATTATTGATAAACATTAAAACCTCCCTTACTTTCCACATCTCTCAATGCCTTCCCTGGTCCTAAACAAATCATAATCAGTTTTTATTTAGTTTCACATAGCGTTAGAGTGTCTGTGAAATGAAAATTTTCAGGGCCAAACCTTACATCTCATATCTTGGAACAAATTACGATAAGACCAAATCTTGCATATCATGTCAACAAGCCAACTTAATTTGGCATACACAGACTCCACCTACAGTAATGTTTCTAATATTCCCTGTGCTGTAACATTTTCAGCTAATTCATTTTCAATATATCTGCCACAACTGGAGGTGTTAATTCTTCTACCCAATTTTTTCTGTTGTAAAACTTTTGAATTTTGGATTACTGAACTTGATTATAGCTCAGTTTAATATTTACAGATGATTGTTTTATATTGTGACAAAACTGCCAGAGGTGGGATTACCACGGGGGGTGGTCGTATACCACCGGCAGCCGTTTTTTTCTTGCACATTTTCCCATTTAATTTAAAGTATTTTTCCTTTGAGCTCTGAACATTTTAAAATGTATCCATATTTTTCAAATGTTTATAAACAGATAATTTTAAAAGTACACCGCTTTCAAACTTTATTTTTTTAGATAAATGAACCATCATCTGTCAAAATTACTCTTTTTGAAGTATAGACAAAAATAACACTTTTGAATGAACTGACTTTCCTCCAAATTATTTTAACTGGTATAATTTTTTCTCGTTAAAGTCCTTCGCCTAAGTAGTGTAGTTTACCTAAAATTCTAGTTATTAACAAATGAATTTATTTTTTAAAATTTTGTATTTGAAATTTATTTTGATGCAAAGACTCTTTATTTTATACATTTAATTTGTATTTCATCTTGATGGTTAGCTGTAGTTTTAGAACAATTCTGTAAATTGTATAACAAATTTTAATTTTTAACCAGCTCCTTATGCAATATTACTTAATCTAGTTTGGCATAACACAAAATAAGGACTTACTTACTCCATAGTGCATCAAATAAAATAAATTTGACCATAAGATGGTGCTGTAGGTATCTTTGCAGCCTTGTCACTTTAGTTGAAAAAACTCATAAATGAATTCCTTAAAGAGAACAAGGCACATGAATGTTTCATTGTATTTCGATCCCAAAGGAGAAAATATTAAATAAGCAATCATGCTAAGGAAATTCTATAAGGGTTTACGAATCTTATTTCTGTTCTTCCAATAAAAACAAATAAAAAATCTTGTTGTCTTGGGAATTGAAAAAAAAAAAAAATCAGTCCCGTAATATGCCACAAGGGCCCAGAGGGGGCCTTTATAAGAAACACTTCTCACTATCTATAAGCGTTTTTGAGAAAAGTGGGAAAGATTAATTTTTCCAGAATTTTCAAGATGGTGGATTATGTTGAAAGATTTTTGAAGTTTAATATTCAAGCAAACTAATACTTAATAATTTTTGTTAAGTTGGTGTTTAGGAAACATTAGAAAAAAATATTTTAACTGACAGGACTATTTTTGCGATTTCGTATATTTTCTGAAATATTTCAAAAGCGGTTGGGAAATCGTGGCAAGTGGAAGGTAATCGGACCATTAGCATTGAAATCCTTGGTGTGGCAAGGAACCTTCTCAACGGGCCCTGAGATTAGACAAATTTCTGCTGCTGGAGGGACTCGAACCCCCGTCTCCTGTGAGAATCTAAGGTGTTAGCTAGTAGACCATGGGGAGACCCTAAACATGGTTATTATACAATTTTTGAGAGGAGTCTCATACAGAGAAATGGGTGCTAAAAAATGAAGTGTTGGTTTCATTCCTTTGAACAGTTCTTGTCTCTTTTTGACCTTTTTTAATTAGTTGTTGTTTTTTTAAATTGCAGTTCCTTTTTGCCGTGCCAACTAACAAAACTGTTTGAGCTGCTCTTTCATTTGATATATCATTTATTTAATTTTAAAACACCCTTTATTTTAATATTATACAAATATGTTCCTTTGTTCTTAAGCAGCTAACCGCATCTATGTCAGCTTTAACCAACGATGAAATTCGATGAGCTAGGGCCATGTGCAGACTGATTATATTTCTATGACCATTGCCAATCAGCTGTTTAGCTACTAGGATTTAAATTTATTAAACAACGTGTATAATACAGGGGGGGGGGTTAGCTCAGTGGTAGAGCACTGGACTAGTATGCTGGAGGACCTGAGTTCAAATCCCGAACAAGGACTAACGATTTTTATCTTCTACTGTCTTAGTTCATGGGTTGGATTCGGCCTCCCCGACCGTCCCAAGGCCTACCCAATCTTTAATTAATTTATTAATGGGTAACTTGGTGCTAATGACCCTAGCAGTCGAAGAAGCAAGGGGAAAATCAGGTAGCCGGAGCATAGTACTGACCACGATATCTCCCTAGTGGGCCGTATGGTCATGAATCAGATACCTCTATAGTATCTACCACCCCTGAAGGTGCTTAAATTTTAAAGCCCTTGTTTTTTAGAAAAATAAAAAAAATATTATGATTTGATAATTACTTTTCTGTTCCTACTGTTACTAATAAACAGAAATTCAATTGTATAAATTAGAAAAACAAATGAAATAGTTGTATATGGGTATTGATTCTCTTAAATTCCCCATTATTCAATAATAACTCTTTTTATTTACAACACTATTTAGTACGTATAGCTATGATTTATATATATATGCATATAATTACATTTTACAAAAAATAAATGAAAATTTATACATTTTTTATAAATGTTCACAAAATATTGTGATAATTTTCTGACGTTATAATCTTTATATGTATGAACAATTTGGTATTGTAGATAAACTATGAGTACAAAAGAAAAACTTCAAAAAATACTATATACAAAATGTAACAACTGCAAGGGTGAGAATCATTTCACAATATATGTACAACCTATTTACAAAGTATTTGCAATTTTGAAATATACATTTGTCATATACATAACCAGATCTTTCTAAGCTGGTATCCTTATTTATTAAATATTATAAAAATTGAACGGCAGTTTTAAGTATGAATTTCATTCATATGAACTTTTCAGTGCAATGAAAACTTAAGAAATTATTTTAAAATTTTAAAAAATGAAAAAAATTACATTAACATTCCAGCAATGTTCAAAATAAATATAAACCTCATAAACCTTAAACTTCCCACACATCTACCTTAAAACAACATTAAAAAATAAATATATTGCTGGAATGGCAAGATTATGTTAAAAACTATTTGCTCATTTCAACAAAACTTATAATTCAATGAAAAATATTTTATTTTACAGTAAAACTACATGATATATTGCTACAAATAAGACCTAACCTATGTGGGCAAACCCCTTGCTTTCCTACAGCCCGGGCAGAACCACTGCCCTCTAGGTGGTACTAGGATCCCTACACACTCAAAGTGAAACCATTCTATTTTACAGTTTACATCGTCACAAGCTATCATTTCCGAAACCTCATCGTACGGGCACCTACAGTAACAATAAACATCTTTATCTGTCTTGACTGGTTCTGTTGGCTGCACTTGGGACCTAGACACTTTTTCATCTACATCACTTGTTCCACTATCAGAAGATTCAGTACTAGAATGAACTTTAGATTTAGGAGGCTGTTTGTGATACGGTTTTCGTATTATTTGTTTCGGAACAGTTAATTGAATTCTGGGAGTAGGAGGAGGAGCAATAGTAGGAATTTTGGGAGGCCCAGTGGGGGTAAGATGCACATCTGTCTTTCGCCATTTAGGTAATTGCTTTTCTTCATCATCCCCACTCGAATAGCCATAGAATTTATTGGGTACTCTTCTTCTCTTTGAGAGTCGAGTGCTATCTGTCTCAGATCCACTCCCACTCGCCTCTGGGAGTGATGGGCTCTGAGGCACTGGGAGAGTGATCTTTTGTTTACTCAAAGGCGGTGTTTGTTGAAACAGACTAAAGGGTGAAGGTTTAGGTTCACTGGCAAACTTTGGGAAATTAGAATCCATTAAGGGCTTTTCGACTTTGGGGGTTTTAGAAGTATTCATTCTTCGCTTCCTTTTGGTTCTCGGTTTTGGTTTAGGACTTTGAACAACATCAGGAGGAGGAATATTTTCTTGTGATTGAGGAACTGGAGGAAGGGGGGGAGGAGGAGGAGGAAGAGGAGAGGGAGGCGGAGGTGGCACTGTTTGTGGGATAGGAACGATTGTCGGAGCAGCCTCACTTCCTGCTGCTGAAGCGAGTTGCAACATTTGTCTTTTTTCAGCAAGCATTTGATTTGCAATAATTTGTGGCTGACGGTCATAAAATTCTTCGTCTGAAGTCGATTCATCAGTCTCCAATTCGGACTCTCTAATAGGCGGATCTTCTGGCTCAGACAGAGAGACCACTTCGGGTTCAGTCGGAAGCACTTCTTTAGGAGGCTCCGTTTCACAATCGGACTTAGGTAACGCTCTTTTTTCTTTCTTCTTTTTCCTTTTATCTGATTTCTTGTCTTCATTGGTAGAACTGTCAGAATCAGAGCTAGACGAGGAGGAACTTGATGAGCTGGAACAACAACTACAATTTGTACCACAACTGCATGAAGAATCGCTGTCACTACTCGAGTCACTGGATGATGATGAGTTATTGTCATCAGGAGTTTTTAGAAGTTTCTTCTTCGGAGATTTCACTTTCTTTTTTGAAATATTAGGAGGTGTTGATGGGTTTTCTGCTTCTTTTGAAAGGGGAGGAGTGTTGTCTTTTTCTAATATTAAAGGAGTAACTTCCTCCAGCTTATCATCAGACAAATTTGTTTCAAGATTTGATGTTGATGGTATATCTTCTTTTATGATAGGTTCAATTTTGTTACAATAGTCATGGTCACCCATAATTATTCTGTATGCGAGATCAGATTTCATTGCACATAAGGGAAAAGGTAAATTTGAATTTTGAGGATTAGTTTTATAAAAGTTTTCCCAAATACCTTCCACTTGCTCATTCTGTGCAGAATCAGTTGTATCAGGTTTTATTTCATCTTTATCTAAAGGAAGAAGGCTATTCACAACTGAGCTATCAAAAGGTGAAACTGGTTCCGATGCAGTCGGTTTGCGGTCGCACTCATCACCATTTCCATCTTTTTGAAGAAAATCCGGCTTCAAGAGATTCAGGAAACTACTTGATTCGATAGGCTTTTCAGCATAGGGGTCATTGTCCATAATACCTTCTAATTTAGGCATATCAGTACCTTTTGGTTTATCCGAAATTGTAGAATTTTCTTTATTGGAAATACTTCCTTCTGAAACTTTAGAAGAATTCTTTTTCACAGATTCTTCATCAGAACTATCACTTTCTGATGATAGATTTAAAGGTGGGAGGTCATAAACATCGACAACTTTTTTTTCTTTCTTATCTTTTTCTTTTTTATGTTTTTTATGGCTTTTGTCTCTTCCATCTTCTTTTGTATCATTTTGTAAGGTTTCTTTACTGTCAACAACATCTGTTACATTAATGATTTCTTCTTTGTTATCCTCAGCCGAATTTTGTGGAGATTCTTTTTTCTGAAAAACTGAATTATGACGATCAATATGACGTGCTAAAAGTTTTCTAGAAACAAATTTCTTTTCACATTGGGAGCAAGAATAAGGAAAATCATTACCATGAATTCTTTTATGGACTTTGAGGGCAACAGCTTTAGAAAAGCTTGTATTACATTCTTCGCATATAAAAGATGTTGGAGGGATACAAAAGTGGTATACATGGGGCCACTTCTTCTGTAGACATTTCTTACAAAGCACACTCTCCGTTCCATGCTTCCAAAACAAGTGCTTTGTAATATCTGGTTTGCTTGCATAAGCAATACCACACCTGTAGCAAAGGTGGCTTAGCTTATGTTTCCACATGTGTGTAGATAACTTCTGTTGATCTGAACACATTTCCAAACAAATATCACAAGTGTGATGAGATTTACGAAGATGGACCATCAAACGAAAAGCTGATGGAATAGTGTCTAATCGGCAAAAACAACAGCGAAAATTTATATCAACACTATAAACTTGGGATTCGGCATTGTAAGTGCCTGAACATATATGACAGATCAGTTCACTGTAACTGAAAAAGTTCTTCTTACACATTATGCAAAGAAGAAGTGATTTTGTATGACATTTTCTTTTGTGTGCATATAAATCTTTATGTGACGAAGATACATAGCTACACTGGAAGCAATCAAAATTGCTTTCTTTATCATAGGGAATGTGAAGTGATGAATCAGAGCTGTCATATGTCTCAGTATTGAAGTACATCCCTTGCAGGGTTTCTAAAGAATTTTTCAGCTTTCGAACGACATCTTCATTAGTTTCATTCTTAACGGGAGTGTAACGATGCTCAGATAATAAATGTAAGGCTAACTGCTTACCATTCACTGCTATCTTCACAGCATGTCTACAGTAATTGCATGACAAGCATGATGTTCTCACACATTCTTTCACTACAGCCTGTATTGGGACATTCTCTATTTTATCATCTAAAGTCAGAGCCATGGCAGCTATATCCTCTCGAGCTAATGGTATTTCACTTGTTTCACTTTTAGTGTTATTATCAGAATGTGAGTTCTCACAATCAATTATGGGCGAATGTTCCGTCCTATCAAGCTGCTCAGGCCCATCTATGCGGAAATCCTTTTTAGAATCATCACTATTATTTGTATTTTCATCAACTACCAATGATAACTTTTGGCTGTCATCACTTTCTGCATCTGATTCAATTTCTCCTTTAAGTTTTCTTTTAAAAATATCCTGCGACAAGGTCCTTTTCATTTCTGAGAGATCTTTTGACTCTGGTATATTTTGTTGAGACCCTTCAGGCTCTGGGTGAATTGAAGACTCTGAACTTTCATCCAGGGCAGAAGTAGGAGACAGTGAAGCTTCTTGCTCTTCTGCAGGCTGTGAATCTTGCTCTAGGTCTAGATTTACAGGAGGTTCAGGCAGTGCCTGAGGTTCACGATCTGGCTCTTGCACGGGAGGATCAGGTTTCGGCAGAGGAGGAGTTGGAGTACGATCAGCCACTACTGGTGGTGGCGCAATTATTGGAGGGCTGATTGGTGGAACAAAGTTCTCTTTAAGGCATTCATTTTCTTCTGCGATGGGTGTTATAGAATTGTCAACAGTATTTAAACCCCTTGCTTTTCCTCTAAGCAGTGGTCTCTTCTTTTTTGTAGACCTTCTTATTACATTCCTAACTTTTCTCCCTGATTTCTGAGATTCTGTATTAATTGGAAATATTTCAATGCTTGATCCATTTGTGGGTTCAAATTTATTTTCCTGATTATTATTTTCACCAGGGATCAAAGGTTTGATTTCAATACCACTAGGGATTTTAATTTGTAAATTTTCAGCTTGAGTTACAGAATTGTTTTCAATATTATCGAATGTACTTTTAATGAAAGAATTCTCAAAAGGATTTATTCCCTTATTTTCATTAGGCACTTGGGGAACATTAGGAGTTTTGTTGTAACTTTCAGCAGGAATCTTAAAAGGACATGATTCAGAACTGTTCATGCTATTATTTAATGGCTTCATAACTGAGATATCTTTGTTAAACTTTAACGATTTTAACCTTGATAAATCACTTGTAAAATAACAAGAGGAATCATAAGACGATGTTTGCAAGGAATCGTCAGTCCTAGGTCGTTTGAGGTGGCTTTGTTCACTTTCATGAGAATTCTTCGGTAAACATTTATGGTTACAGGTATCATCCATTTCGGTAAATACTCGATCACAAGTCATACACAATAAGAAGAAAGTTGGGGGAGCTATTTTTTGGAGTTCTTCAAGAGTCGAACACACTTGATTTTCCACTTTATGTTTTGCTTTAAGGTGGTCCAAAAGTGCATCAGGCGAATGGCCCATATAAAGGCAAAACAAGCAAATATATCTGCTGTGCACATCCCGCATGTGAAGAAAAAGCTGACAATTTTCGTAGTACGTACCACATGCAGAGCATAGAAATACTTTTCTAGAAAATTTAATGTTTGTTGATGAATTCACATCAGGTGTAGGCACATTATCAGGAGCCTTCTTACAGACATCATTCTTCTTGCACTCAATGTGGTGAGTATTCAAGGCACTCATCGATGAAAAAGTAGACATTCCACAGTGTTTACATTTAAACTTAAGAGTGGGTTGTAAGCCTAAATATTGGGCGTATTCTGGTTGAAGAGTGCTGCAGTCGACAATATCCCTGTAACTTTTTTGTAGTATATATTTGCCAGTCTTGAGGTCTTTTTTACGACATGGGTTAAAAGGATTCCATCTAAGAAGTGATTTTTTATAATTAATAGACCTTAAGTTACATCCAACTGTTTTAAATCCTTTGTACTGAATGGGAAATTTTTCTGCATTAACAGCAACATTTCTTTCTTCAGTTTTTCTGCGAGAAATTTTAATTATCTTTTCCGAAGTTTTAGTGACTGTTTTGTCAACACTATCTATTTTTGGTAGGGGATCCGGGGCATGCGATTTGGTTTTTGGAAAATCGTTGTGATCTTCTTTTTGTTTGGGAACACTTCCTTCAGTAATTTTTAGACTCTCATTTCCAAGCGCAACAGATGAAGGCTGGATTTCTTTTTCAGTAGAACTCTCTTTTACTTCAGATTTAGGTATAATTTGGCTATTTCCAGGTGGTGAGCCTTCTGATTGACGAGGTTCAGGTAATGTATCATTTTGATCGCAGTCAATTTGTTGTTTATTTTCCTCCTTAGAATGTAACTCTGTTTTGATATTAATGTCAGACGAATCATACAAAGGCCCTGGTTCTAATTCAGATGTTTTTGAATTCACAGAATTCTTAAACGAAGGAACCTCAGTTTTCTTAATATTAATATCACATCCTTCGTTTTCTTTGGAGGATGGAGAAAATAAAACTTGTTTTGCTCTAAATTCAACATTTTTATCCACTGGTAAAGAATAACTATCTGGGAAAATATTCTTCTTAGAATTTTCACTTTCTGTTTGAGAAGAACAATCGACAATTTTACATTCTTCTTTTTCACTGAGATCTTGTGTACTTTGAAGGGAAATTACATCGGAAGTTTCAGCAACATGAGTGGCCTCATTAATACTCTCCCTATCCTCATTTTCGTCACTATTGCTTGAATTAGAATCATCTGAAGAGTCTGATAACGGGGGCATTTCATTAGTCATTTGAGGTTTAGGTAATGAAAAACTTTCCTTTTGCCCTTTTATGGACAAATCTGAGTTAGAAGATTTGGAACTATTAGCAGAGTTAGAATCTGCTTCAACTTTAACCGTATCATCTAGAGAAGAATCTCGAGTAACCTCTGAGGAATCGGATGTAAAACTGTTATTCGAGCTAGAACCCACCAAAGAAGATTCAAATTGACCAATTTCTTTCTCAGCACAATCACCATTAACACTGTTAAAATCCAAAAACAATTTAATAGGATCAGAATGATTATTACTAGAATAAGTAGAGTCTCTCACAAAAGCTGGTTTTGTTGAATCATCTTCTTCTATGAGTGTACTGGGTCTAGTTTCAATATCGCTGCAAGAGGACAACCTTATTCCATCACCATCCTCCATTGTCCCTACGATTAAAAAGAATATTAACTCAAAACAAACATACCACCCTGATATGTAATATAACGGGGACAAAATATAACAAGAAGATAGTTTAAAAAGAAAATTAATTCTGACATCATAGGCTAGGTTAGCCATTGATTTACATGAAACAACAAATGTTTTAAATGGTTATTTTAACATCTAACAAGGTAAGTTGATATTTACACATAGACTAAGTACAACTCTTATAGTAGTAAGCTAGCAATAAACAATAATATAACCAATAATTCAATGAAACAAAAAGTAAACAGTACCTCTGGAAAGTAATTGTATTCCTGACAGCTTATTACAACCTGCAATCTTTCTTCCGTTAATATTCTTCAATCAGTATATGCCGATTTCTGATGAGTTCACATCTTTCTTGAGAAATCCACGATTTTAAGACTGTTTATAGACCACTATTCAACACAAAAGCTCTGACAGTGGACGTCACCTGCAGACATCCAGTTGACGCGAATTTACCAAAAACAAACACCCGATTCAAATTATTTACTTTTTTTCTCTAAATAACACATTCAACATCAACATTTGATATATAATAAAAACAAATAGCTACGAGAAGCTCCCGCGCCTTAAATCAGGTTAGAATAGGTAAAATGGCGGACTGGGAATAGGGGCCTTACTCGGGACTTGTTTGTTGTTGGTAATTTAAGGAATTTTAGATAGGTTTATGGGAATTAATAGATTTTTTATACATCAATGGAAAGTGTTTTATTTCTAGCTTTGTTTAATGCTAATTTGTGGTTGTCAGGATCATTGGCGAAGTATTTTGCAAAAAAAATTATTCATAACAAACAATTCTTCATTGAAGAGAAACCTTATAGCAAACTTCAGACTGATATCATTGAGATATCAGCAATTTATTGTTAACTTAATCAATTTTCTTCTAATTGAAAAATATGAAAGGCTTTAACTTAGTAATTTATTTGGTCTATTGAATAAGTTTAAATTTATTTATGGTAAATATATCCAAGGAAGGAGTTCATAGCTGGATGAATATCTTGATTATTATATTTAAGCACTGTTTCTAAATAATAGAGGAATCATTTTTTTAAGTGGAAAAAAAAACACCTGCGAGCGAAAAGAATATAATTTAAAATGACATTTCTAATAGTCAAAGCTGGAATTCCATGATAATACATTAAATTGAATTCACATTTTGTAGTATTAATGATATTGGGTATATTAATTCATAATTACTAATTCATTACTTGCTTATCATTTTTTCCCCGCATGAATGAAAAAAATATTCTGTTTTTAGCAGTATGTTGTTAATAAATGTTCAAGTCCTTAAGAACATATTAGTTTCGAAAATTTTATTGAATGAATTCTTGCATCCGTGGCATTCACTTGTAATGCAATATGACGTTTACAGTTGTATTTATTAAACTCATAATTGAATTTCAAATATATGTATTACGTAAAACAGAATAAATTTAAATTTAAACTGAGAGAGATTGTCTTAATCTCTAGTAATGAGCATATAGAAATTCCTATTTACTGGAAGGGATAACATTCCAGATCGGTCATATTATTTCGAGAATATGGCTCTGGATTTTTTTTTCGGTGTATTAACTTCTGGGTAATTAAGCAATGTACGCCTGCAAATGATGCGATACGAAGTTTCGTCATCCTCAAAGAATAGTCGTCACCATGGTGTTCACTATGAAAGTTTTTTTTTTTTTTTTTTTTTTTTTTTATTTATTTACTCATGGAGCTTCACAACGGCAAGGTGATTTGCTCTCATAAAAATAATCAATTAAAACTATATGAAGGCTAAAGAATATAAATTCATTATATTCAATTTCAAAAAAGAAAAAGAAAAAAAAAGATTAAAAAATAAATGAGAAAAAACAATAAATAAAAATAAAAAAAAAAATAAATAAAAAAAAAAAATAATAACATTAATATAAAATAAAATAAATAATTAAATCAAACCAAATAATTGATTTAATAATTTAATGTATAGAATATAACAAAATGAAGAATGACAAATTGCGACAGTAATAAATAATAATTTTGTTTATTGCAAGATGAAAATCTTTATTGTGTGTGAATTGTAAGATATTTAAAATAAAGACTGTATTTTCAATTTTGAAGGCTCTCCTGACACAACCACGCTCACACACATACATACACGCACGAACATCACACACGTTCGCGCACACGCACCAAACATGCATATACACGGTAGGTTGTGTCATATTTTGTCATAAAGTTTTATTTTATGTAAGTGTTGTAAAATGGTAGCAATGTGAGGGCTTTGTTCGGAAAATAATTCAGACATGTGATATGGTATAGTTAAGTAGTCTCGTGTTTTGCATTCTGTTAGTAAGTGTTTAATTGTCAGTGGCCTGTTGCATGTCTGGCATATCGGTCTGTCTTGTTTTGTTATGAGATAGGAATGTGTTAAGTGTGTATGTCCAATGCATAGTCTTGTAATTACAACTTCATCACGTCTTGTTAATTGCGTGTTAGCTTGCCATTCATGAGTACTGCTTTTTATCTCCCTTAGGAGGTTATCTCTTGTGCTGTACCATGAGGCTTGCCATTCAAGTCGGATATTTTCTGTAATTAGTAAATGTAAGTCTTCAGTCGTTAGTAAGTTTGAGTCTACTGATTCCCGTCTGGTGGCGTGTTTTGCTTGTTCGTCCGCAGTCGTTGTCAGTCCAATATTTTCGTGTCCTGGAACCCACAACATTGTTACCAGTATGTTTTGTGATTGAAGTCTGATAAGATGTTCTAAAATTTGTATGATAATAGGATTTGTGTTGTACATGTGTATGGAGAGTAAACAACTTAACGAGTCTGAGCATAGTGTTATGTTCTGTGATGTAGTTTGTACGTTAGTTAGACCTAAGAGAATCCTATGCAGCTCAGCGGTGTATATGCTCGTGCTCTTTGGTAAGGTGACGAGATATTTTTCTGTATTTACGATAGCAGCAGCACCTACGCCGTCATTCATCTTAGATCCGTCAGTAAATATGTAAACTGTTTCTGTATTCGTCTCTGTTAAATTTTTGTACGTCATGTTGTAAAGCTGGTTAGAAAGTGCATATTTCTTCTTAAATTTTGACAAAGTAAGGTCAATTGTTAAGTTGTTTACTCTCCATGGAGGGATTGAAAGATGTCTGTGTGTGTACGTTGGTTGTGTAAAAACATGTTCATTCTCTCTCTCAAGCATACAGCGCACTAAGAGCGGCCGTCGTTTTGCTCCTCTTTCAGTGTATAGGTCTATGTATGGACTGTCTAAAAACGAGTTTACACACTGGGAATTTAATGATTTTGATTTTGCAATAAATTTGAGACACATCATGTGACGTCTATTATCCAGTGGAAGCTCTCCCGACTCTGCATATAGGCTCTTCACAGGACTGGATCTAAAAGCTCCTAAAGCTATTCGAATTCCAGTATTGTGCACTGAGTCTAACGCTTTCAGAGTATTTGAACTGGCAGATGAATATACTATAGAACCGTAATCCAGTAGCGACCTGGTAAAGGCTCGATAAAATCTAAGCATGGTACATCTGTCAGCTCCCCACTTCGTGTTGCTAACAATTCTCAATAAATTCAGCGATTTGTTGCATTTATTGAGGACTCCTTGTATATGGGGTCCCCATGTCAAACGTTGATCGAATGTCACTCCAAGAAACGTTAGTGTTCGTGTTTGTGTTATGTGATTGTTGTTTAAGGTTAAATTTGAATTTGGTATGTTACGTTTTTGTGTGAATACGATGTACTTGGATTTATCTTCTGAAAATTTGAATCCAGTCCTAGTACACCAGTATTCTAGAGAGTGTATTGTGTCTTGAATCGTTTCTAATGCAGTATGGTAATTGGATGATGTGACATACAATAATAGATCGTCAGCATATTGACAGTATGATACTCCTTGCGGAATAAAGCGTCCGACGGAATTGATAGCTATATTGAAGAGTGTGGTACTCAGAACACCACCTTGAGGCACTCCATTTTCCTGAAGGAATTCATCAGAATATACTGAGCCTATCCTCACCCTGAAATGTCTTTCCGACAAGTACTTGGAAGTATACTGCAAGATACTTCCCTGCATACCCCAGTCGCTCATTTGTGCTAGTATTAATCTAGTCCAGAGACGATCGTATGCTTTCTCCAGATCCAGTGAAAGAGCAACAGTGGACTTTTTTTTAATAAGAATCAATTTAAAATGTCGTTCTCTAATCGAGCGATATGATGGAGTGTGCTGTGGTTTGGTCTAAAGCCACACTGAAACTGCGACAGGTAATTTTTCTTTTCGACAAACCATACTAGTCGCTTGTTTATCATCCTTTCCATAACTTTAGATAGGCAACTGGTCAAAGAAATCGGCCTGAAACTGGAAGGAGTTCGCTTGTCTTTTCCAGGCTTGAGTACTGGAATGACTACAGATTCGTTCCAAGTCTGAGGATAGGTACCAGACCTGAAGACCTCATTATAAAGTTTAAGAAGAACTATAAGGCCAGAAATGGGTAATTTTTTTTATCATATCGTAAGAAATGTTGTCAGATCCTGGTGTAGTAATTTTGATGCTGGAAAGTGTCAAGTTTAATTCTTGCAGTGTAAAAGGGTCATTTAAAGGGTGGTCAAAGTTAGTAAGTATAGGTATTGGAGTCTGTTCGACATATGTTTTGTGGTCAATAAAGTCGTCCGAGTAGTGCATGGAGCTGGATATTTTACAGAAATGGCTTCCTAATACATTGCTCATAGTGTACGGGTCAGTCAAGAGAGAGTCGTTGTGTGTGAGTCCTGTTATCGGTGGTTTGTACTTTTTATGTTGTATTTGGTTGATCTTTTGCCAAATTTCTTTTGAAGAAGTGTTTTTGTTTATGTTAGTTAGGAAGTCTATCCAACATTTCTTTTTGCTAGTTTTAATTACCCAATTTGCCTTAGCTTTCTTTCTTTTGTAATCAATGAGATAACTCTCAGATGGATTCCTGCAGAAGAGACGAAGAGTTTTCTTTCGGTCTTTCACTGCTGTTCTGCACTCTTCATTCCACCAGGGTACTGGTAGTTTCCTGTAGCTGTGTGAGGGTTTAGGTATACTTTGCTCAGCTGCTTCAATAATTAAATTTGTGAACTCCTCAAATGAAGGATTAGTTGAAACATGTAACTTACTGTCAAGGAATTTTTGATATTTTTCCCAATCAGCTTTACGGGTGTTAAATTTTGGAACAGAATCGAAACGTGATAAAAAAAGAATTTAGCTTAATTTTAATAGGAAAGTGATCGCTACCGTGACTGTCTTCGCAGACTTCCCACGAGAAGCGAGTATGAATGCGAGCTGAGCAAGCAGATATGTCGATGTGTGATAGTGTTCCAGTTCGGGAGCAAAGATGTGTCGGTTTGTTTGTGTTTAGTGTGGGTAAGTCGAATTTGTCGAGTAAGTTTTGAATTATTCTTCCTCTGTTGTTTGTCGTCAGTGATCCCCAGATAGAGCTCTGTGCATTTACATCGCTAAGGAAAAGCACTGGACTAGGGAGTTGTGTCAGTAAATCGTTCAGTTCTTGTACGTCAATCTGTTCTCCTGGTGGAAGATATTCAGAACATACAGTGACTCGGAAAGGTAGGCGAACTGAGACCGCCACTGCTTGGATAGCTGTGCATAACCTTATTTGTTCACTATAAATATTATCAGCTATCAAGATACCAACTCCGCCAGAAGCTTTATGCCCCAAGATGTAATCACATCTGTACATGGAGTATCCATGAATGCTGACGTCTCTATCTTGTTTCAAGTGTGTTTCTTGGAGTGCTACAATGACAGTGGTTATGTTTTCTTGGAGAAGGAGTTTCAGGTCTCCAATGTGTCTTTGAAGGCCATTTATATTCCATTGGATTATAGATGCCTTACTGATGTGAATAGCATATCAAGAGAAATTATAAGAAAACTAATAGAAAATTTAGGAGAAATAAAGATAATATAAAAGCAAATGTAAACAAAATTTGCAAACAGAAACATTGAAAGCTTTAGGTTATAATTTATGAAATAAAGTACAGTTTTAAAACATTTGTTCAGCTTTGTCAACTGCATTTTATCTCAAAGATTTGTCCTTTAAAAAAAGCTTTCTTATTGTTTATGTTTGCTTCGTTGGTTTTCAACCTTGCCGTTGTGGAGTGATTCGTGTCTTCACTTTTATTCCCTTTCGTTTCTTTTGGAGTATTGTTCACTGCATTCTCAGTTTGTCCGGATATATTTTTTCTTTCACTTTTCCTCGTTTTAGTGTTGGTCTTCTTAGGCAATGGATCTTTAGTTGTCTCGTTTGTCTGTATTGATTCCTGTTTCAGCTGAGAATCGACACCATTAGTATCATTCATACTTGGAGTACATACTGGAGGAACATTGATATTATGCGTTGAGGATTTCAATAGGATTCCTTGTAAGAGTTCCAATTTATTTGTTAGTATTTGTACTAGAGTTTTGAGTGATTCTATCGTGCTTTGATCTTCGGTGCTTCTCAGGGTTTTCTTAGCGTAAGAGTTAGCTTCTGAATTCAAGACTTCCCTTCTTGCTTCTCGATAAGTAACCCTATTAAGTGTCATTATTCTTATTATTTCTGCTTCTTTGACATATATAGGGCAAGACTTATCCCAGGAATAATGTTCTGAACCACACAGGCAGCATTTAATTTGGGTACAAGGGCCTTCATGTTCATCTAGTGCGCATTTTCCACAAGTGGGGAGATTTCTTGCACGTAGCCGCAACATGCTTTAGTCCATGACATTTCCTGCACCTAAGAGGTTGTGGGATGTAAGTCTGTAGTCTGACACTAAGATATTCTACGCGAATACGATCGGGTAAAGTCGGCAGATCGAAAGTAGTAACAAATAATGAAGTATTTTTTGGATTTTTTCTTGGAATGATTCTTCGGATTTCAGAAACATTTTGTTCTCGTAATTCTTCCAAGATTACTTCATTAGGAACGTCGCTTATTTCTCGGCAATAGAAAACTCCTTTCGTTTTGTTTAAATATCCGTGAGGTTCTACAGTTATTTTTTTGTTAAAAAAACTATTTAGATTTAATAATTTTGGCCAGAGGGTTTTGTTTGTACAATCTAATAAAAGAGCACCTTCTTTTCTTAATGTTTTAATTTTGATATCTTTAGATATCTGGCTTATCCATTTTGATATATTAAAGGGGTTTACATTATTAAAATTAGTTCCTTCTTCCGTCATTCTAACTATAAAATATCTCAATGAATTATTTGAATTATTTTTATGAACCTCGACCTTTTCTGATAACCTAAGTTTGTTATCATCTAGGTTATCATTGAGGCTTTTCATTGAATGTTGAATGCTCGTACTTTGTGATAAAATACTACTATTTAGTGAATTCATAATATATGAATGGTTATTGTAAAGATTACTTTTGAATCTTCAAATTTTCTTTTCTTTTTTCTTGGTACTTGTCTTTCTGCACCTTCACCACTCTTCCCAGGCGATGAAGTGACAAAAGTAAGACTTCCTGCAACCGTTTTAGCTCAGAACTGCTTCTTGATATCAACGAAAACGCTTTTAGGCGGATGTTAGATTTTTAACACGTATTTCCTTCAATAGATCATATGGATCCGGCTAATCCTATGAAAGTTAATCTCACCGAATGAAGTGGTCGATGCAGTCTGTAGTGCCTTGGAAAATTAAGTACTTGTAAGTGTCTTAGGTTAGTCCTGCAATTATTGAGAAGACAATTTTAAAAATTAAAAAGTCCGTCACGCAGGAGCTGCATAACTAAGCACTTTCCTCAGAATTTGGGTAGTGTAGACTGCTTTCCAGAACAATTTGCTTAAAATATCCTACATAAATAAAATAAAAACATGAATAGTTCTCTTTTAAATTTGTAATGAGTAACTGATCAATTATTAATTTGCTTCCAGAGTTATGTTTACACATAGTACCTACTACACTACGTACTAAATACAAAAAACCTCATATTATCGTATTTTGATCTAACGCAGGAACAGGATACAGTCACTCTAGTGGTAGAAAGCCCTCCTTGCGGCGGCTTTGTGAACCTACGTTTGGCGGGCTTTTCTATTGAAATATATTACAAATTAAACCCCCGCTTTACGATTGACCGATTCAGATAATTTTTACAACACTTCTTTCTCATGAGTTACCCACGACGTATACCGCGTTTCGTTACAATCCAGCAGAAATTACGACCAGTATGAGTATATTAGGAATTTGGGTCCGGAGTAAACCCCCCCTTCTAATGAACCGATTTAGTTTATTTTTACAACACATATTTAACTGTAGATTACCACTACGAATACCGAGTTTCGTCGAAATATACCAAAAATCACGGCTGGTAGTGGTGAATTGGTATTGTGGGTCTGGAGTAACCCCCCCCCCATCCTAATGAACCGATTTAATTTATTTTTACAACACATATTTACCTGTGGATTACCACTACGAATACCGAGTTTCGTCGAAATATACCAAAAATCACGGCTGGTAGTGGCGAATTGGTATTGTGGGTCCGGAGTAAACCCCCCCTTCTAATGAACCGATTTAGTTCATTTTTATATCTCACTTTTCTCTCTATATTACCACTACGAACACCAAGTTTCGTTGAAATATAACAAATATTACGGCTGACATAGTCAAATTAGTGTTTTGGGTTCGGGGTAAACCCCCCCTTCCGGTGGACCGACTTTGGTGGTTAACGAACTCGTTCAATCGTTTGCTAATTGAATGCTATATACCACGTTTCGTGACGAAAAAACAAAAACTCTGGCCGCTATCGTGTTAACAGACACATATATATATATATATATGCATATATATATATATATATATATATATATATATATATATATATATATATATATATATATAGATATATATAAATTTTAACGGGGGTCATTTTCGGTGTCTACTAGGTAGGATCGATAAAGATTTGAAGAAATTTTTCAAAAATTCCGTCATGAGTCCAACCTCAATAGCTACTTTCCTTCGGAGGAAAGTGCTAAAAGCAAAAATTGCTTCGCCTGTGTCTGGGTCTCTGGGTGGTATTGGAGCGCCACTTTCTAGTGTCCCCTTTCGGCCCATCTCCAAATACTTTGTCTGGCCACTGCTCGTGCTATCTACTATATATTTGTCAAATAACATTCACTCAATCACTGACCTATCATCGCCCAGCCCAAACCTCTTGACAGAAAATTTCACACACTCCCTTCAGCATGAAACCACTCGCTAAGAAAGGATTTTGTGATATTCGAATTTTTAATTATTTTTAGAGGGGTTTGAAGTTTTAGTTGGTTAGAGCAGGCAAGCCTAGGCAGCATGAATTACTACTACTATGATGACCTTGAATTACTAGAAATGGACTATGATTTTTTCCCTCATAGAGTTTACGCTTTACCTGGTGATGGTCAATCCGAGGAAATAATATCTCGAAACCTTGCATTGACTCCTCACCCATGTATGTTTCCAAATGACATCTTGGAAACATAAATTTTTAAATTCTAGCGTCCATTTATTATTGACAACGAACTTCTACCGGTACAGGTTAAATTTCTATTGCTGGTAACCTATAGATAACGGGGTATCTCTTTGTTGATACTGGTCCGGAGCGCCCCAGTGTCAAGAAACATTATACTTTGAAATCTTATCAATTGACAAATAGTATGACGTGAACCGTGCAATAATAAACTACACAAAATTAAAGAGTAGCGTTAATTTTGAATATACATTATTTAACTCAATAAAATAACTACTCATCTGCCGTGACGAAGTGGGAGATCTCCTACATATTGGGGGATAGGTATTGTAGATGACCCAGTATTAGCAATGATATCTGCTTTTCTATTATCCTGGATGCCAGAGGTGGTGACATATTAACGAATCAGAATTGCTGGTTGAATGCCAATGTAATTATTATTTTAACTGTAGATGGTGTCCAATACAAACATATACACATTTGGCAAAAAATATTGTTTTACCTACCGCAATTACTCAAATTCGGTCATTTCTTTCCTTATGGCAGGGAGGAAATACTAATCCCCAAAATAAAGTGAACTTGGTTGAAAGTAGTTTAGAGTACTGGGACATTTTTTTTAATGGTGTATCAACTATTGGGCTTTTAACGCCAACAGCTCGTGGTCTGGCATGCAATCAGGAACTGGCCACGCCCGACGTTGATTAACGTCGGCGATCAATGGAAACCAGTGCAATCAACGTGGCTATTGCCGTTGGCTCCCCAGCAGATTATTTTTTTTAAATAAAAAAATGTGGGTTTAAATATCCCTATGACTTTCGGTTTATTTCAGGCAAACAAAAGTCAGGACCCCAATAGGCTCAAATCATCTAATCGAAAGAGATACATTAGTCAAAACACTAGTCTGGTGACACGAAAAGCTTGAAACTCATTTTTAAACACGGCTCTTCTATTTACTAGGTTCGGTTATACTTTTTCCTTAGTAGACTTCGGAACTTGTCTGCTTATGAAGTACCGTCATCTGGGGTGAGTTCGGACACATTTTTGAGGATTTCTCGTGATAAAAAAAGACAGAATTTTTATAAAAATCTGGAAAATTAATGTAAGAACCCTTAACCTTCCTCTTTTGAATAGTGTATTATGTTTTTTGAATATCTCAACAATTGTCATTTTTTTATTGCAAAAATGTGTCCCAACTCACCCTTACGTGTGGGGGGACGTTAGGATGAGTCATCTACAGGATACCACCTTTTCAAAATTTGGGTAATGTATTTTCTTTATTCGAAAGAAAAACCATTATCCCTAGTGGGAACCCACGACTTTAGGCACAGAGTGCACTCGTCTTAGCACTCGCTGCCACCGGCTCTTGATTTAATAATTAATTAATAAGAAGATAGGCGCAATACAATGTGAAGTTGAGATGTAAATCATTTAGGCACTGGTTTACAGAATATCACATTTATTTACGGTTGCTAATTATTGAGATTTTATAAAGATGATTATAGTCTTTAATATTAGGTTGATAAAAATAATTATTAAAATATTAAAGTTTCGCGGAATTGTTTCATTAAATAATTTCTTTGATGACATCATAAACGTTATTCAGGGGCTTATATAAATCTCTTCATACTTGAAAATATTAATTTGTTCTAGATAAATATTTTCCCATTTTATTTTTGCTATTTTGAAAATCTGTAAAAAATGAAAAACAAACATAATTAAATTTGGGTTAGAGTTTTCTGCAATAGAGAGGTTTTATATGTTAAGTTGTTTTTATATTACCTCTTTCAGAAGGCAGTGGCCTTAAGTACTATAGGTAGGCTAGGGTCTCCGTTTTCTGTGACCTATCGTGAGGTAATTATTTATGTATTTTTACGTCTAGTAAGTTTTAATGTATTTTTTTTTATGATTTGTTATTGCCTCTTCCCTTATTTTGTTAGGATAATTATTTTCCGCCAGAATAGAATCATTTGTATCGAAACCCACGTGGCACGGTTGTTTTTGGTCTGCCATGCTTAATATTTTCCATTGCCTTTACTGCCCTGTAGTTCTTTTACATTGTCTTTCAGTAGTAGTGTTCGCTCATTAAGTATATTGATGATATTTTTTTGTATTAGAAACTTGGTAATAATCTAAGACTTGTGTATTGCTAGATAAATCCCTTAACAGCAGACATATGCATACTTTTGTGTAGTTCAGTTATAAAAAACACTCTTAGCAGCAATGATTAAATTTAAAGTAGTATTGTATTATTAGACTTAATTTGATCTAATACCTGACTACTTTGTCTTTGTACATGTTAAGAAATATGTTAGTGTCTGTGTTTACATGGATTTGGAATCGTATGTGAAGCAGACTAGTCTTGTGGAAACTTCTCTTCTATTTGGTTTATAGATTATTCACAATATTGTTCATAATATGTATTTATCTATTTGTTTTTATAGTGATTGTTTATTTAGGTCAATTTAAATTGATAGGTCATAGGACTTATTCATGATACTTGCCCCTTCTCAAGTTTAAGATGAAATTAGACTCAAGTTTAACACATCAGAGCTTGATTCGAGCTTCATAACACACAATTACTTCTTCTAGCTTTTTATTTTTCCCCCATGATGTGCAAGTAACTTGTAGTTGCTGTAGATAATGGCAATTTAACCATAGCAATCTCCTTATTTAAGATTATCTACCACCCTCGAAAGAGTTACCCGAGAAAAGATGATAACTCTGAAAATTTTTTTACTAATAATGTAAGATTAGAGATATTTTAAAAAAGTTAATGATATTCCTTGAATACACGGTGCAATGTTAAATCAATC
This sequence comes from Gonocerus acuteangulatus, assembly GCA_946811695.1. Lineage (NCBI taxonomy): Eukaryota > Metazoa > Arthropoda > Insecta > Hemiptera > Coreidae > Gonocerus > Gonocerus acuteangulatus. Next base: position 112,984,763 of record OX328123.1, on the reverse strand, counting down.
ATTAAATATTATTCATGAAAACACATAGTCCTCTTGTCTACTGAAAGTACTTTCCAAATCTTTATTTTGTGGCGAAAATTAACTCGCTAGGATCGGATTTAAACTTAGATCCTCCTATTTAACACATTCGTTGCGGACCAGATAGATCTATCGGGTGCCTCCCCACTCGCTCCTACGGACCCGATAGATCTATCGGGTAAGCCAAGTACTTTTCCATTCACTTAAAAGTGTCTCGTAGAGGGGATTTCTCCTTTACCTGCCCAACCGACCGGCGGGAAGACCTCAGATATCGTTCTTCTTTCAGAGGGTATAAATCGTTTGTGTTTTCAAATTTAAATTTTTAGTCTCCAACCACTTTTTAAAATATTTCAAGGTATGTGCATTTTTATTCAGTGTTTATAATTTTCGCAATTTTTGTGTTAATAAAACAAATATAACATGGTTATGTCAAAATTTGATCATACAAATTTCTCCCGTTTACGGGAAAAACGTGAATTTTAGACCCGCAATGAATGTGTTAAACGCCAGGGGCCTTACCAAGTATGCTAACAAGCTTCATGTCATGGAAATCAATAGAGAAAATGATTCAGATAGATGACGCAGCATCATATTTAACTGATGACAGATGTCATTCTTGTATACTGCTCTAGAGTAACTATCTCTATTAGAATTAGAATTCAATTAATTACTTTATAAAATACAGGACGGTATGCCCTATTAAAACCTAATTTTCAAGTCTTTATTTTCTTAAAAAATTAGTTACCCTTTTGTCTGGGCACTGGAGCCTTCAGCAAAAAAGTTTGGATTAATATTCTATCCTGAAATGTTATACAATTATTTGAATTAATATTAAATCCAGAATTCTACCTTTTTTGGATGAACCGCGGTCAAATCCTTGTGACACATTTTGTGAACGTGAAATCGAAAACAAATTTTGGTAAACCTGAAGGAGATTGTCCTCAACACCGATTTTCTACAAACTTTGCACTATAATGTATTTTGATGCACTAAACACGAATCCGTTGAAAAAAATTGTTGTTCTCAACCAGGAAAGAAGTTATTTAAAAAAAAAGTTCACTGTTAGCGGGTTACAAACGACCAAAGGTGCTGTTAGCGGGTTACAAACGACCAAATTTTCTTCAAAATTTGCATTGTAACGTATTTTGATGCACTAAACACGAATCCGTTGAAAAAAAAAGTTGCTCGCAACTAGGAAAGAAGTTATTAAGCACTAAAGTTCACTGTTATGGAGGTTATAAAAGACGGGGTAAACAGCTTATATGTAAACACGCGCCTGCGCAATAGTCCTTAATGACGAAGTGTAATTGAATTTTAGACTCACCTTGTGGTAGCTGACTTGGTCGTAAACTGTCGCTTTTGGGCATACGTGCTATGCGTTTCCGCTCGCTCAAGAAAACATCAAAACCCCTAGTCAATCCAACTCGCAGAAATGAAAAGAATTCTATGGCCCAAAAGTCGTCCAAGGCAGTCTTCCCTAACCTTCATAACAGTGAACTTTTTTTTTAAAATAATTTCTTTCCTGATTGAGAACAACAATTTTTTTCAACGGATTCGTGTTTAGTGCATCAAAATACGTTATAGTGCAAAGTTTGAAGAAAATCGGTGTTGAGGACAATCTCCTTCAGGTTTACCCAAATTTTTTATCCTAACCTAATAATAATTTACTGGTTGATAATGTTACTGAATCTTTACAAAAATAGGACTATTTTTTAAACTCCTTTTTAATTATTTTTAACAAAGATGCACTGACTATTGTTTGGATATTACTATTGATTCATCTGATTGTGCTGAAGACATGAAATAAAAATAATATGGTTGGATTCAATGTTTACATAGGTATGATGCATTGAATAGGTTACAATCAGGAAGTAAGGTGCATGGCACCAAAAGCTGCTGCAAACATTTTGAGTTTGTTCAAATCATTTTGGAATATAACCAAAATTACATAATCTGATGTGAATATAATTTTCCAGATGACGAGCCTCTGTCAGAGTTGAGTACCTAGTCCATTGTAAATTGACTCTTTCATAATTAAATGGTCGGCTGGAATAACGTTGGATGTGATTTGTTTTAAAAAATTTGTTTTCTGGTTGAATAAAGTTAGTTTTGTATAGTAAATTGAGAATTTGCGACTTTTTAGTGCTGAAAGCATTCGCCAGATAGTTTTTTGTCTAGTTTAAGTGAGCATTCCAGTACAGATTACGGATTGGGGACATACTAGTTATGAATGAAACCTTTTTCAAAGCGATGTCTATAACTGTTTAGGAGAAAAATGTATACAAATACTTTTCCAAACTAATTTTCAGTTTGGGTATACAGAAACGATTGATTCAGTTGAAAATTATTCCAGATGTTTGAAATTCTTCTAGTCAAAGATATTTAAAAAATAAAATATTTCATCAACAGGAATGAAAAGTTTTGGGATTTTTGTATATTTTCTAAGGTATCTCGAAAACAGCTAGAAATCGTGGTAAATGGAAAGTGACCATTCAAAAGCTTACTAAAATCTCTAAAATAAAGGTTTTAATGTAATTTTCAATGGGGGGATCTCATTTGTAGAAATAAGAACTTGAAACGTTGATATTGTTAATTTTGGTCTTTTGAAAGGGTTTTTGTATCTGTTTATCTAACTTTTTAACTGTTTTTTTTTAAATTGCATTTAACTGTAAAATGAGTATTGTAATAAAACCTAAGAAAATGTGAAACAGTGTTATAGTGTTTCCTAGAGCGAACGTTGAGAAGGTGAGGGGGTCGCTTATGATACTCTTAGTTTCAGGTTGTCACACCTTAAATCTTCATTGATTTGATTTTATATTTTTCACGAAAGATTAAAACCTACCAATAACTGCTTCTATTCCTTTACTAATCGCATCAGGAATATGAACGGAAACGTGCTAAGATGACACAGTTCCTACAAGTTGGACTTTTTTCATAAGAACTTACTTGGGTGTCCCTTTGTGTTTATATACTCCTTTATTTTTAATTTTGGGAGCGAGGTTAGCTCAGTGGTAGAGCACTGGACTAATAAGTTGGAGGTCCTGAGTTCAAATCCCGAGCAAGCACTAAAGATATTTTCTTCTAGGGTCTTCACTCAAGGGTTGAATTCGGCCTCCCTGACCGTCCCTAGGCCAACCCAGCCTTTAATTAATTTAATAATGGGTACCTTGGGTGCTCGACCATTATTAAAGTAATGACTCTAGGCAGTCGAAGCAGCCAAGGGGAAAATCAGGTGGCCGGAGCATAGTACTGACCACACTATCTCCCTAGTGTGCCGTATGGTCATGAATCAGATACCTCTATAGTATCGGGCCCTCGTGGCCTGTTACAGGACTGATTTTTTTTTTTTTTTTTTTTTTTAATTTTACTGTGTTCTTAATAAATATGTATTCATAATTAAGGTAAGATTTAAAGAATTAACAGAACTAAAATGGTATGTAAAAAATATGTTTGTTTACATATCCTGCTCATGCTATAAATAGAACATATTATAGATATATTTTTAACTGCTCACCCATGCAATATCAAGGAGTTAAATCTGGTGTTTCCTAGGCCTCGGTACGATACGAGCGACCGAGCGTTTAGAGAAAGAGGGGCACTGGCTACGACACAGAGCGGCTGGGAGGAAATTTCCTTTAGTCTCTGTCATCGCATACTCCAATATACGTTTTTTTAAGTAAAATATTAATTAAACAAATTAATATTTTTAATGTTTAGTTAATAATAATATCTTACCTTGCATGTTTAATACGTTTCCAACCTCTTCTCATAGTTCCTTGGTTATGATTGTATTTTTAAATCACTATGTCTGTTATTCCATACGTACTTTCAAAATTAAAAGCTCACATTCACTATCATCCAATTTACTCTTTTATTAGTATTCATATTTTAAAATTATTTATAAGAATGGTAGCTAGAAGGTTATAAACATCTTTCCCTGTAGTTTTATAAGCAAGGGAAACAAAAACCATATATGTGAATTGACAAAGTAGTTCTAAATTTTATTAGCTTTCATTAAAAAAAATGCATTGAAATCGGTTAAGATTTAGAGGCTCTAGTTTTTGTAGCACGCAAAATATAATGTCTGGGGTGACCGACGACAAAAATTTTAAAGTCTGGGCTAAGCGATGAGCGACAGGCTGGAATCTGCAAGTGACATCACATTGTTGCTCATGCCTCATTCCTACTGCACTCCAGCTTAACATTAATGTGAGCGATGTTGTTCTGAAGCTTTTCGCTTATCGCTATTTGCTCATATCGTACCCAAGGCCTTAAAGTGTTGTTAGCCAGTCCCTCCTGCAAGCTATCTCACTTTCACCAATACTACCAGCCATATTTGTATTGAAGATTGAAAATGTTTCGATTGTATAACTATCAGAGCAAAAACGTCTAGGGACTTAGTCAAACTGGATTTTTTTTTATTGAGATCTGGTGTATAAAAATATGTATGTAATTTTGAAAATCAAATTTATGCTTTGGAATTTGTTGGAATAGATAATGGTATCTTGTGCATATGTTACCCAGTGTGCCATGCTACACCTACGTTCTGCCTACGACTCTCCCCGTATCAAGATCTACCTGTATACCCCGTTACGTCAAAATCGGACAATCGGTGTGACTTTGTTTATATCTGTCTAGTGCTGTCTCATGAAATAGCCAACAGAGGCCAGCACAAGAGCCTGCGAGTAGATAGCTCTTATCAAAGAAAGGCCAGCACTCCTTAGACAGTGACTGTTGATATAAAATTGAAATAAACTGCATTACATGATTCTATACTGAAGTAAAGTCATCAATGAGTTCTAGTTATTCTAATTATCAAGAACATCAACAAATAAATTTAAGACATTATTCAAAATGGCCGTCAAAATCTGAAGGGTTCAGTGTAGCCAATTTTTCTTGAACAAAACTTTTGAACTTTTGACCAAATTTTGAAATTTGGCTATTTTGACCTAGCCTAGGAGATTTCCCGTATCAAGACCTGCCTGTGTGCCATGTTTGGTCAAAATCAGTCAAACAATGTAGATTTGTGTAAGGAGCAAACAGACAGACAAGTGATTTATATATATAGATGTACATGAATGACCTCATTCTTTGACTCCCGAATAATAAATCAGATCTAGGATATTTAACTTGAAGGCAAGGTTGCCATTAGACTCATAAGATACATGACAGCTTGGGCATTAAAAATGATAAGTTGTTTTTATTTCAAAAAGAGGACTGTTGCTTTTAATATTTCCCATTGTTTATACTGTTTTAAATTGTGGCTACTTAATCATGTTATGTACTTACAATCTTTGTTTGATTTCAGGAGTTATGGTAGAAACACCAACCAAAAAGGCTGCTGCCCCAGCAGCAGCTCCAGAAAAGGCTAAGAGGAAGCCAGAAAGAAGAAACTACAATCTTGGGTCAGGTGTGTACAGATTTAGTAGATCTAGAATGTTTCACAAGAAAGCTCTTTGGAAGTTCATCGGTAAGAAGACACCCAAAACTCCAAAGCCTAAGAGGAAAATAACAGTCGAAAAGAAAATAGGCGGCGAGAAGAATGGAGGAACTCGAATAGTATACTTAAAAAAGAGGACAAAATCTTATCCGACTGCCAACAAGGTGAGGAAACATCCAAGCAAGACATTCTTCTGCCAACACAAGCGGAGGTTCCGTGCTGCACTCAAACCCGGTGCAATCGTTATTCTCCTTGCAGGTCTTCATAAAGGAAAGAGAGCAGTCTTGCTAAGGAATCTGTCAAGCGGACTTCTCCTTGTCAGCGGCCCATTCACATTGAATGGTGTCCCGCTTAGGAGAATACACCCTAATTACGTTATTGCTACATCAACACAAATTGATGTTTCAGGTATTAAAATCCCAGATCACATCAATGACAAATATTTCAAGCGTGTTAAGCCCAAGAAGGTTAAAAAGAGCGATGGTGAAATATTTGCTGCTAAGAAAGAATTCTACAAACCATCTGAACAGAGAAAGACTGATCAGAAGGACCTAGATAAGCAACTGCTGAATGCTATTAAGAAGCATGAACATAGGACTCTTCTTAGGAAATACCTGTGTACTATGTTTGGGCTTCGAAGCAGTCAGTATCCTCACAGGATGAAATTTTAATGTATTTTCACTTTCTGTTTTATATAAATACTTTAAAAAAAATATTGAAAAAATTATATGGGGCTAATAGTACATTAAAAGCTTCATGTTAAAATTTGTTATTTTTATTTTCCCTGAATATTCCTTTTAAGTAAAATTCATACAAGAGAAGATATAAAACTCTGAACTAAATTAGCATTATCAATACTGTGGCACAATGTTTTCAATAGGGCTGCTCAGCACCTTCAGACTGTTGGCATAATAATGAAATACAAATGAATAATTAGAAAGTTTTTTACATAGTTTCATAAAAAAATTTCGACGAGACAGGACGGACCAGTTTGTGCCATCTGCAACACAAACTTGACTATTAAACTCATACTAACTGATTCCAAAGAACAAGACACATTAAACCTGCCATACGACATGAGTGAACTCTTGACGGATGACAGTCCACACATAAACCCAATAATCACGCACCTCAAAGATACTAACATTTACAATTACATTTAGAATACACACATTGTAGAAATTATAATAACATGTATGAATTAACGTGAAGTAAAGTAATGGACACAATATTTCAAAACTTTAAATTTCCAGGCTTTTTTCTTGACAATTTTTTCTATTATGTATGTTTATGACTATTGATATATATATATATATATATATATATATATATATATATATATATATATATCCTTATAAATATATATATTATCATATATGTATATATATATATATATATATATATATATATATATATATATATATATTCAAGAATTTATGATTTTCCATTTTAACATAATTTTCAATGCCCAAAATATTATGCAACCTTATTGTATTTGGTTTGTTAGTGGTTTCTACCGCCAACATGTGAAATAGAGCGAATCGCTACTTTCGCAAGCTCTATATTCAATATAAATAAATAAAAAAATTGATATCAAAAACCTGTTAAAAAGGATTTTTTATGAGATGAAGGTATGATTTTTCATAATGTGTAAACAAAAGATTGTCCATTAATCTGATAAAGCAACAGAATAATATAACCATTATGTTGCAAAAAGTCTGAGAATTTTTAACCACAAGCAATTTATTTGTTTGTTTATAGTCCTCATTGATGGCGATGAGCATCAATTTGTGATATTTTGCTGTACAAGCAATGCTGTTTCAGAAAACAATGTGATCGAGAGATGAGCAGACTGCCCGGTTACATTAGGTTACTAGGAACACAGTATGCTTATCATCCATTTAGAAATAGGGTTTATTTTAACTGTGGGACAACAAATGCAAAAGTAAGAAAGTGTTTTGTTGCAAAATTAATTGTTTTTTTTTTATAACTATGGTACTTCAAATTACAGACAGTGAAATTGGCGTAATATATATTAAAACCAAAATAAAAAATTATTCAAAGTATAAAGGAAATGAAAAAAGAATGAATCTATAAAAACTGATTGGTTATGTTTCAGATATGAAAATATGTTGACATGATGGCTACCAACGATAAGAAGTTGGCAGTAATTATATAAACAAATATGATACACAGTAAGAAGTCATATAAGGGAATCAGTTACGTCGTAATTGATAGCTTATTAATTAGATTTGTTTTTGGCATATTAAAAAACCCCTTGTTCTGGGATCGACGTCATGCAAAACCGCTTAATTTTATTTTTATTTTGAGAACCATTTTTTTTACAAGTAACTTCTAAGATAATACAATAATCATTTATATGGGTTGAAAAAGGAGTTTTTCTTCTTTTGAATTAGCTCAAGTACGTAAAAATCTGATTATTTGAAGGCGAGATATTGAATTTCAAAACAGCATGTTACTTTTTCGCTTACAAAGTTTTAGTCTCTTCCGGACTGGGAAATATTTTTTTTTTTTCGATGATATTTACCACCTTAGGGTGCTGATTTTAAATCTGCTATTATTTTTGGCATGAAAAAATGTATAAAAGTTGTTTACTTGAAAACGTGAGCATATTTTTTAATTTTTTGACGAAATATAAATTATTGTTTAACAATTGTATTTTTTCTTCAATCTACTCTCAAAAACAAATAAATTGGACTAATGTCGATATCATTTTCTAAACTCAAGATAAAAAAATAAAGCATTTTCAACCTAGGCACATTGGATGGAACGCTCGGACACATGTCGTCTATTTTTCTATGTAGTATCACTAGAAAAAAAAAAAAAAAAAAAAAAAAAAAAAAGGGACCAAATCGGTGACCCTACCAGTGTATTGTATTGTAAGTTATAAAATATTAAATTTCATGTCTCGTTGGTGCCGCATGTATTAAGTGAATTTATGATTGCAAGGCAACCGCTGAGATATATGTTAACATTTTTGATTTTCTAAAGTCATCCAAAATTACTGTGATTTTTTTATTAGGTAGGCTGGTTAATCAATAAAATAGTTTAATTTTTAGTCATTTACTATTAAAAAAATACAAACTTATACAATTCGCAGAAGGTGCTTCTTGAGAAGCACTAATACTGGTTATTAAGTCCTAATCCTACAACATGCTTAGAAAAAATTCTGAACGAATAAACTTTTTACAAAATTAACTAAGTAAACTTTGTGAATTGGGGTCTTTATTGGTAAACAAAGTTCATTGATTCTTCACATAAGGACAATGGTTATTAGTTCATGAATGATCAGAGCTCTTAGAACATTCATGAATATTATTCTCTTAGAACATTCATGTCCATCCTGTTTAATTTTCTCAATCCAGATGAGGAGTTGTAGAATCCTATAGATTTCATATTTTAGTTAGCAGGCATACAAATATGCAGGGAATTTTTTCAACATGTCCTGAAATGAAGATAACTCAAATTGATGCAGACGGGACTTGAACCCACATGAGAATCCAAGGCACCTGGACTACATGGAGGCATTCTTGAACATAGTCACAATTAACGAAAGAAAATATTTCTTTAGGTTGGGGCAATGAAAAACAAGAAATTTTATCACAGGTTTTGTTGACCCTGATCTTATTATCCTCTGGATCATGGTATTACTTGAAGATTTAATCTTAGAACGTGCGAGGAACATAATAACATATTTTTTCCTGTCCAGAGGAATGGGCATCTTTGCTGTTTGTGAATTTTAACTATTATCACCTACAGTCCAAGCAACGAATGCTTAAAAACAGCTATAGGTGGAAATTTTTGACTTCGTAACTTTGTTTGGGCTGGATAGGAGGTCAACATATCAAAAGTCCTCACCCATAGCCTTTGTGCCGGAGAGGAGGAGGGGTTTAGAAGGTTCCATTTGTTGGGTTTTCACTTATATCTCAGAAACCCCTCGCCCTAGCGACATGATTTTTCTATAACAAATGAAAGCTGATTAAAGGCCGTAGCCGGGTAAGCATGGGTTGTCGGCCCCAGAAAGGTTTTCGCTTGAAAATTTGGAGGATCAAACTAGTCCCGTAAAAGTGGCCTAAAGCCAAATTTTCAGCTCTGAATTCACACCCCCCCGTCGAATAAAAAAAAGAAAATCGAAATTGCTTTGATTATTTATATCTTAGGATTGAGTTGTCGGATAAGAATGAATCAAAAAAGAAAATACGCATCTTTCTTAAGGCTTTTAGAATAAAAATAATTCGGCTTTCGGTGACATCGCGTTCAACTGTTTTTTTGTGTTTTTATTTTTTAATTATTTTTTTTTTACGGAGTATCCGTTTTGGTACAATCACCAACCTTTTTGTGAAAATTCTCTTACCATCCGTGTACCACCTCAATTTTTTTCAAGAGGCTGCAAGCGGTACGCCATAGTAAAAAAAAATCGATTCTATTTTGGCCTATATTATGGAAAAGCAAGAGGGTTATATTTAATTGTAATTTAATAATTAATTATATATATATATATTTTCGACTATGAATTAAATGTTTGTTGATAAACATTATTATCAATGGATTTTTTTTTTTTTTTTTTTTTTTTTTTTTTTTTTTTTTTTTTTTTTACGGTGGTTCGACAGCTAGGCCATTATTTCCGTTTTATCAATGGTTATTTTTTAGATTAATCCTATTATTTATTTATTTTATACACCGACTCCACAACTAAGACGATTAGCAGGTAACGAAGTGTGTGACGTCTGAGTTTCACTGAATCAAGTTAATAAGTAGTGTGAATAAAACAAGTAGTCCTACTAAGAATCATTTAATATCTGTAATCCGCTCCTTTTCTATTTAAATAAGCGAAGGTTACTGCGTACGAATAAAGGCTGATTCACGCTAGACCGTGTCGAGTCCGGGCCGGGCCACGGTGGAACAATCAGACCAGCATTTTCAATGGACTAGTTGCATTTTCAATGGACTAAACACGCTACACCGGGCCGAGTCCGTGTTTTAGCACTTTCCTCCGAAGGAAAGTAGCTATTGAGGTTGCACTCATGACGGAATTTTTGAAAAATTTCTTCGAATCTTTATCTTTATATATATATATATATATATATATATATATATATATATATATATATATATATATATATATATATATATATATATATATATATGTCTGTTAACACGATTGCGGCCAGAGTTTTTGTTTTTTCTTCATGAAACGTGGTATATAGCGTTCAAATAGCAAACGATTGAACGAGTTCGTTAACCACCAAAATCGGTCCACCGGGAGGGGGGGGGGGGGGGGGGGTTATCCCGGACCCAAAACACTAATTTGACCATACCAGCCGTAGTTTTTGTTTGTTTTATTTCAACGAAACTCGGTATTCGTTATTTTGATCTAAAGAGAGAATTACGTTGTAAAAATAAACTAAATCGGTTCATTAGAAGGGGGGGGGGGGTTTACTTCGGACCCACAATACCATTTGCCACTGCCAGCCGTAATTTTTGTTACATTTCAACGAAACTTGGTATTCGTAGTGGTAATCATCAGAGAAAAATGGGTTGTAAAAATAAACTAAATCGGGTTATTTGGAGGGGGGGGGGGGGGGGGTACTCCGGACCTAAAGTACTAATATACTCATACCGGTCGTAATTTCTGCTGTATTGTAACGAAACGCGGTATACGTTGTGCGTATCTCATGAGAAAGAAGTGTTGTAAAAATGAAGTAAATCGGTCTATCGGAAAGGGGGGTTTACTTTAAACTCTGTTTCATTACGATTAGCCAGCCAGACGTAGGTTCCCAAAGCCGCCACGAGGAGCGCTATCTCCCACTAGGGGGACTCTATCCTGTTCTTGCGTCAGATCAAAAGACGGAAAATGAAGTTTTTGTGCATTTATTAAGTAGTGTAGTACCATGTATAGACATAACTCTGGAAGCAAATTATTTACAAAATTAATAATTGAACAGTCCTCATAAGAAATGTAAATGAGCAGAACTATTCACGTTTTTATTTTATTTATATAGATTATTTACAGCAAATTATTCAGTAATTTAGTCTACTCTAAAAAAAATTCTGAGGAAAGTGCTTAGTTATGCAGCTCCTGCGTGACGGACTTTTATGCGTGTGTGATTGCTTCCCCGTGTCCCGGCCAGGACTCGGCCCGGACCCGACACGGTTAGCGTGAATCGGCCATAAGTCTCATCTGAGTAATATTTTAGTGCAGTTCTATAAAGTGACATCAAGTGTTTAGTAAGCATATTCTGACTTATATTGCGTAATAAGAACAAATAATCCAAGGTGTCCTATTTGTGTAAAGCTTGTAAAAGAAGTTCCAGGTACATCCAAAAAGACAGTATTACCTGCTGAAGTAGAGGAATACTTCGAAGTTTCAGATGATAGCACAAGTTCAAATGATTCGACTTTATAAATAGTACGCCCCCCCCCACAGGATAGCTTAGATTCTGAATTCAGAGAAGTCCAAAAAGAATTTCTGGAAAATCTTCTAAGTCATACAAAGTGACGCATTTAAATGGAAATTTCTTGCGTTGGTTCCAACCTCTCCAGCTAATGTATTTCCAACCTACATCTACCTCTTTATCCTATTCAATATTTCATCTGAGTAACCAAGATCAGATGAATATCTTTTTCCAAACTGATTGTGGTGAAAAGCTGCTATTTTGGAATAAATGCCAATCTTTGCAAGCATTTTATTGTCTAGTTTTTTAACTCAGACGTCACACACTTCGTTACCTGCTAATCGTCTTAGTTGTGGAGTCGATGTATAAAATAAATAAATAATAGGATTTGGGGGGGGGGGGCTTTTCTCAAATAGGACATCTTGGATTATTTGTTCTTATTACGCAATATAAGTCAGAATATGCTTACTAAACACTTGATGTCACTTTATAGAACTGCACTAAAATATTACTCAGATGACACTTATGGCCGATTCACGCTAACCGTGTCGGGTCCGGGCCGAGTCCTGGCCGGGACACGGGGAAGCAATCACACACGCATAAAACACGGACTCGGCCCGGTGTAGCGTGAACTAGTCCATTGAAAATGCTGGTCTGATTGTTCCACCGTGGCCCGGCCCGGACTCGACACGGTCTAGCGTGAATCAGTCTTTATTCGTACGCAGTAACCTTCGCTTATTTAAATAGAAAAGGAGCGGATTAAAGATATTAATTGATTCTTAGTAGGATTACTTGTTTTATTTACACAATTTATTAACTTGATTCAGTGAAACTCAGACGTCACACACTTCGTTACCTGCTAATCGTCTTAGTTGTGGAGTCGGTGTATAAAATAAATAAATAATAGGATTAATCTAAACAATAACCATTGCTAAAACGTAAATAATGGCCTAGCTGTCGAACCACCAAAAAAAAAAAAAAAAAAAAAAAATCCATTGATAATAATGTTTATCAACAAACATTTTATACATTATCGAATATATATATATATATATATATATATATATATATATATATATATAATATATATATATATATATATATATATATATATATATATAAATATATATATATATAATTAATTATTAAATTACAATTAAATATAACCCTCTTGCTTTTCCATAATATAGGCCAAAATAGAATCGATTTTTTTTTACTATGGCGTACCGCTTGGAGCCTCTTGAAAAAAATTGAGGTGGTACACGGATGGTAAGAGAATTTTCACAAAAAGGTTGGTGATTGTACCAAAACGGATACTCCGACCGGAAACGGTGCTCTCGAAAGTATTCAATTTTTCATTACTTCCAAATGTTGCAACTATGTTACAATACTATCAAGTTATCATGAGTTTTGATTTATTCTTGGCATTTGTTTTTTTTTTTAAATAAGATATTGTTGCTGTTGGGTTAATAAGGGCCTGTAATGTCAAGGGCCCAAAGTTGACCAAGTCTGTATTATTACAGAATTAATTGAAATTCATAAACTATGTTTGGAGGATTTATATTTCGTTGACCTGCTTCATGAGATTTTCTTAGCGCTATTGTAATTGTGTATTTATTTTATTTTAGGAACCAGATTTTTGCAGGCTAGACTTGTTTTTCAATTATCAATTTCTTTATTTCAACAAATAAATTCTAGCCCACAGTGTAGTAGTTGCTTCAGCTCAGAAAGATAAATTGCTGGTCCCGTAGAATATTTTTAAATGGAGGTACATATTTTTAGTTTTAATTAAACCCAAATAATATTATTTAATTTTTAATACAAAGATGTATTTTGAAAGAAACACATAACATAATCTCAAAAATCAAACTATAATTTTTGTTATTAACTGTTGAACTTCAATATTTTTCTCAGACATACAACGAAAATAGCAACTTGGACAAATGTTTTGGTTTCTTGATTCTAGAGTAGGTTACATACACTCAGTCAAAAACGTTTCCATACACCCAAAAATAATGGAATATATGCAAATAAAGGAATTCAAGAAATGTGCAATAGTATTATTTGTTTAGCATTTTGTATGTTTAACATATATAAGTGCAATTATCATAATTTAAAAAAGTCCGACTCGCAGGAACTGCGTCATCTTATCGCGGTTACGTACATCTCGAAGAAATGGAATAGATTAGGCATCCCAAATAACAGGAAACGGACAGTAGCCAACTTACACAGAAGCGGATAATTCATAATCTGTATAAGTTAATACAATTATGTACTGAAAACGTACTTACTCTTCTACTCCTGCTGAGAAGGCTCTATTCTAAACAACCAAAAATTCGTTGTCATTTTAAGTATCTTGTTTTACTAGCAAATTCGGTTTACTGTTATAATCAACTGTAAATATGTGCTTCATGGCGAATAAAATTCCTTTCTGTCGTGGGTTAAATCTTTCTATAAAATAAGAAATAACGATAACTTCAGTTGGAGGCTATGAGGAAGATTATATAGATAGGAGAATTCAAAACAAACTATGCATACGTCATCATGATTACCACAGCCATCTTGATTACCACAGCCACTCCAAACTTATTACCTATAATGTACATCTTGGATATATAAGAATGTATATATATGTGTTTCCTGGACATACCTTGGAACACCAGGTACTGCGCATAGGGGAAAGGTACAAAAAAATAGAGTTTTATTCAGAAGCCAACTATCTTTAATGTAAAATTAAGACAATTTTACAATGAATAATAAATACGGCAGACACTTTTAAGTGGTATAACACGTAAAAAAAAAAAAAATAAATAAATAAATAAAATAAGATAATAATTGTTTTTATTCTAATATTAAATGAGAGTTTTATTCGCGCTGCCATTAAAACCGGAACAGCTCTACAAGATCATGTGAGCAAGAACCAATGAGAACACAGAAAACAACCAACACTGCGCGGTCGTCTCATGCACTGTTACGGTTACGCGCAGTGTATTAGCACTTTCCTCCGAAGGAAAGTAGCTATTGAGGTTGCACTCATGACGGAATTTTTGAAAAATGTCTTCAAATCTTTATCGATCCTACCTAGGAGACACCGAAAATGACCCCCGTCAAAATTTATATATATATATATATATATATATATATATATATATATATATATATATATATATATATATGTCTGTTAACACGATAGCGGCCAGAGTTTTTGTTTTTTTTCGTCACGAAACTTGGTATATAGCGTTCAATTAGCAAATGATTGCACGAGTTCGTTAACCATCAAAATCGGTCCACCGGAAGGGGGGGGGGGGTTACCCCGGACCCGAAACACTAATTTGACCATGCCAGATGTAATTTTTGTTATATTTGAACGAATCAAGTATTCTTCAAGTTGTTCTTGAAGTATTCTTAGTGGTATTCTACAGGGGAAAATGGGTTGTAAAAATAAACTAAATCGGCTCATTAGGAGGGGGGGGGGGGGTATACTCTGGACCAACAATACCAATTCGCCACTATCAGCCGTAATTTTTGTTATATTTCGACGAAAATCAGTATTCGTAGTGGTAATGTTCCGATAAAAATTTGCTGTAAAAATAAACTAAATCAGTTTATTTATGGGGGGGGGGGGGGGGGGGGGGTTACTACGTATCCAAATTACAAATATACTCATACCGGTCGTAATTTCTGCTGTATTGTAACGAAATAAAATGTGTTGTAAAAATAAACTTAATCAGTTTATTTGGGGGACGGGGGGTTTACTCCGTTTTTTTTTTTTTTTTTTTTTTTTTTTTTTTTTTTTTTTTTTTTTTTTTTTTTTTTTTTTTTTTTTTTACGGCGCATCTACAACTTGGCCATTAGCGCCGGGCTATCTATAGGTTGCCACCCTTTTATAATGCCAACAGCACGTGGTCGGTCACCCATTCAGGCACTGACCACGCCCGACGTTGCTTAACTTCGGTGATCTAGGGGAAGTTTACTCCGTATCCAAATTACTAATATACTCATACCCGTCGCAATTTCTGCTGTATTGTAACGAAACGCGGTATACATAGTGGGAAACTCATGAGAAAGAAGTGTTGTAAAAATGAGCTAGATCGGTCAATCGGAAAGGGGGGTTTAATTTGTAATATTTTTCAATAGAATAGCCCGCCAGAAGAAGGCCCTCCGTTAGATCAAAAGGCGGAATATGAAGTTTTATTGTATTTATTAAGTAGTGTAGTAGGTACCATGTGTAAACATAACTCTGGAAGCAAATTAATTAAAAAATTGATAATTCAAAAGTTACTCTATACAAAATTTGAAGAGAACTATTCATGTTTTTATTTTATTCATATAGGATATTTTATGCCAATCTTTCTGGAAAGCAGTCTATACTACCCATATTCTGAGGAAAGTGCTTAGTTATGCAGCTCCTGCATGACGGACTTTGCAGTCTATCATAGGCAACATTTATTTTTATATTTCCTGATAATTAAACCCCACAAAAGTGTCTGCCCTTTTGCAATTATTTTCAAATATGTTTATTGAAGACGCTGTTTAAATCGCAGCGTGAATAAAGCACTTCATTTAATATTAAAAATAAAAACTAGGTACTTTGTTTTTTTTTTTTTTTTTTTAAATTTACATTTTAGCCCCCTTAAAAGTGCCTGCCTTATTTATTATTAATTTTAAAATTGCCTTAATTTGTAATTTTTTTCATTAATAATAGTTGGGTTCTGAATAAAAAACTATTTTTGGGCAATATTGTTTTGCACCTTTCCCCTTATGCGCAGTACCTGGTGTTCCAAGGTAAGTCCAGGAAACACATACTTACCTTCTTATCTACCCAAGAGGTACACTATAGCAAAATTTCAGGGTGCATAAAACACTACATGAAAAGTGCGTTGCTGGCTCTCCGACTAATACCTTTCACCGTTTCTTAGCTTATTTTTCTACAATACTAATTGTACTGAAAAATAGAATTTAAAACAAGAAAGAACCAATTAAATAGTGAGATAAACAAAGGGAAAACCCCTTTCAAAACAACAAAACAAACACTTTTTAAGTTTTAAGCGCTTATATCTCTGATTGACGTTGCCCCTTCGAATATTGCTTCAGAACCTTTTTTGTAGAGAATGTAGTAAGCATTCGAATGGTCACCTTCCACTTACCACGATTTCCCAACCGTTATGGAGATATTTACGAAAAATGTATGAAGATCCGAAAACTTTTCATGTCTATTAATAAAATAATTTTTTTCGCATACTTCCTTAACTCCAAACGTAACCAAAATTTAAACATCTTAGTTGGGATGAATTTCCAAGATTTAGAAAATATTTCAATTGAATCCCGCGATTCTAAGTACCCCAAAAAAAAATAATGACTTATTCCACTTTTCTCAAAAACGGTTACAGATATCGCCTTAAAAATGGTTTCATTCGTTTTCCTATGTTAAGAAACCTATAAAACAAGTACCTGCAAGCACATGAAATCAAAAACGTAAGCGTTACGATTTTTTTTTGCGCGAATTTCGCCCAAACACTATCTTCCAGTGGGAGGATTCTGCTGGTTAACGAACTTGACCTTTAAAATTAGACGACAGATTTTTGTAGCAAATTTCATAAAAATCGAACCATTTTTGAGCTTGCTAGAGCGTTAACAACATATATATAAACAAGCATATATACAAATAATATTTATATAATAAGCCGGACTCCAGTGGGAGTACTTGGGAACGAGAGGACTTCCTTGCAAGAAGTGCCCCTGAAGAGGTGCGAAGAAAAGACGCACGAAACATGTCGGGCCCAATAAATAAAGTAGTATAAAAAAAGGGAAGACTGCTTTAATGTCCCCATGCCTACTAGGATAAAAAAGAATATATATATATAAACACACACACACAAATTTGAGCCACCTATATTTTCGTGATCTATGGGGACTGAAACGAGAAATTTTCTAGTCGGCACTTGCGTCGTGAGGTCAACCTCATAAGCGGGTTCTCCCTATGGAAGTAGGGAGGAACCGCGCTAAAAGTAAAGGAATGGTTGCTCTATAATGTTCCAAATCAATTAAAAACACCTCACATTCACCTGACATTAACCCCATTGAACACCTCTGGGATAAACTTGGTCAAAGAGTGAAAAATCAGAACATCCGAAAGAAAGAAGAGCTGAATACTGCACTACAGACAGAATGAAATGAAATTAATAATCAAGTAACAAAACAACTGGTTTGGAGTATAAAGCCCAGACTACTTGAAATCCTAAAACGAAAAGGAGGACCCACAAGTTATTAAAAAAAAATTATGGAAATTTAATAATGCTTTGTTTGTAATGTATGGAAACTTTTTTGACATTTTTTTTTCGGTGCATCTACATCGAGGCCATTAGCGCCGACTTTTTTTAAAAATTATGATAATTTAACATTTACTAACTTATTATTGCTTTAAATGAACTTATATATGTTAAACATAAAAAATGCTATACAAATAATATTATAGCACATTTCTTGAATTCCTTTATTTGCATATATCAAATTATAATTGGGTGTATGGAAACTTTTTTGACTGAGTGTACATTTCTTCTTCCTGGCCTTATGATGGTTTGAGCAAGTTTGCAATTTCTCTGTACAATCCATTTATAATTAGAAGGTAGAAGGTTACCATCCTTTTCTAGCCAAGATAGCACTGATGCCTTTTCTTTTTTCCAAAGAGAAGCCACCAGAACGAGAATGGAACCAGGCGAGTTGGCAGACCCATGGGTTCTTACCATCTAAGCTTGCAAGCTTAGATGGTAAGATGGAGTAGCCGCCAATGCCCGCAGCCTACTCGGATTCCGGAACTGGAAAGACCGGGACCACGGGCGGAAGCTGATTTTGGAGGCAAGGTCTCACAGGGATCTAGCGCCGAGGAAGTAAGAGTAATTTTGAATGAAATTTTTGATATAATTTTTTTGATAAGGGTTGGATAAATTGAATGTGAAGGTCGTTATGGTGAGTCAAATTGGAGACAAATAATGGAGTATTGGATATTTTACGGAGGATTTTATACTGCAATTATTGAATTTTCAGGGAGTTAGAGGGCTTTCTGGATCCGCAGAGTTCTATAGCGTTAATTTTGATAATGCATTATTTAACGTAATAAAATAAAAACTTACCTGCCGTAACGAGGCACGGGTATTCAGGTAGTATGTACATATATGATACAATAAACACAATTGTGTTGAAAAATTATATTCTTTCACAATAATTCCTTCTAGTGCTAACATTCCAAATCTAATTACGCAAAACGAAAGAAGAAATGTGACATTATTTATTCTTGAAGGATTTACAGTTTCTTTAAGTGAAGGCCTTTAAATTTAAACAGATAAACATCTTTTTGAAATAACATTTTAAACGTTATTAATATCTATGAAAAATCTATTATAATGATTTGCTTGAGAAATGAGTATTTCAAAACATTATAACAGTGATAGATATAGTATTTTATAAGCTGCTTTAATAATGTCTGCGGCCTTCTCAGCAATCATTATTACTGCTGCATTTGTGTTAGCCCTTGGAACAGAAGGCATAATTGAGGCATCAATAACACGCAAGTTGCGAAATCCTCGTACAACTAAGTTTGGCGAAACTACTGCTGTTTTGTCTTCTGGGTGCCCCATTTTTGCTGTTGAAGTTGGATGGTACACTGTTTGTGAGTATTGAAGGATTGCGCACTTTATCAACTGTTTTATGTTCATTGTTTCATTACACTTCGGCTGAAATTCATGTGCCGCTGGTTCTGGGGAATACTTAGACATGGTTTTAGTACTCATAAACTCAAAAAGTTTTTCTAATCCTTTTGACATGACTTCAAAATCGATTTGATTAGCAAAATAGTTAGGATCTATTAGCGGAGGGTCGTGAAAATTGTTGCTTTTGAGACGAACACTGCCTCTACTGAGAGGATGAACTACTGCACTCACTATTCGTAATATATCCTCATTCTGTTTACTGCGAGGTTCCTGGATGAAGGAGTGCCACATTATTTGAAAAGACGATGCTTCAGATTTATTTAACGGGTTGAAGAATACCATTGCTTCTCCGCCTGGTGTAGAAAGTGGACCATTCCTGTCTTTGGCGTATGCTAATATGCTTTTCTCAGTTTTCCATACATCAGTTCTGATTGTTAAAGGTTTATCAATTTTGAATGTAAGTGGCACCAAAGGATGGTCTTGTAAACCTACTCCTACAGGTAAGTCTGCTACAACTTTAATGTTGTGTTTTTTTAATTCATTCTTGGGACCAATGCCAGACAACATTAAAAGTTTTGGAGTATCTATAGCTCCTGCGGAAATAATAACTTCTTTCTTTGCGCGAACTTTATATTTATACCCGTCTCTAAAATATTCAACGCCCTTCGCCACTGTTTCTGAAATTATAATTTTAGTCGCAAAACTTCTTTGAATAATGTGAAGATTACTCCGGGACTTTATTGGATTTAAATATGCTTTCGAAGTACTTTCACGAGACGCACCAGTAATTGTATACTGGACGTAGTCTATGCTGTTGTCCTGATACTTGCCGTTGTAATCTCGATTTATCCACCCCATTTCTTCTCCTGCTCTAATATACTCCTTCGCCAATGGAGTGACGTACCTCGCGTACTGGACATTCTGATAACCTTCTTTTCCATGATATGGCGAGCTTGCAAATACTGGTTCGGTGTTGTTCTCGGATTTGATGAAGTAAGGGAGGACTTCATTGTAACCCCAACCTGTACAACCGAGCTTCACCCAGTCATCGAAGTCCTGTCGATTTCCTCTTACGTACATCATGCCGTTGATCGTGGAGCCTCCGCCAAGCACTCTACCTCTTGGATACTCGCAAATCCCATCACGCGCTGAAACATTTTTAATAATAATATGAGACATGTAAGAGTTTACTACGTTTAGCATGATTAGCATTAAGTTGTAGAAATTATTTTTGACTATCATTCAATCTTGACATTTTCAAAACGCCACGCGATTGTACAAAAACTAGCAATGCCAACGGTCACTAAAGATGCCATTTCTATTTATTTAAATTTTAAAGTCCATTATTATTAACTAAGAATTTTAGGACAAGTTATCTATAGGTTATCACCTTTTTTAGCCAGGATAGGGCTAATGCCTTTTCTTTTTTCTATAGAAAAGCCACCACCCCATAGTGGGAATCGAACCCACGACCCTTGGCACGGTTAAGTGCTCATGCCTTAACACTCACGGCCACGGGACCCCATTTCTATTTAAAACCTGTCGTTTTGAACGGAATTGTGAGCATGTTGTATCTGATGGAAAATGTATTTAGTATCTGTTCAAGGCATATGGGACATTTAGTTACTCGTTATTCAACAGATGTATTCAGGTGATATTGTACAGTTTTGTATTCTTTCTGAAATATGAGAGGTTTTAATAATTTTTAAGTCTTGAAAATGAGATCGTACGTCATAAGCGTTTCAATTATTTTCAACATACTGTTCACTTTCGACTTCAAAGCATTTCAATGAAGCTTTGTCAGAGACAGTTCACATCTTAAATATTGCCTTCATGCCGAGGAAGGCAACTGCCAAAACGGGTCTAACACATCAGTTATCCATCTGACTTCCAACCTATATATATATCCCTACAGTAACCCAAGGAGGGAATTTATTCATGACTGCAAGTCCCATGAAATAATAGCATATCATTTGCATTTATTTAATTAACATATTTTTAAATTATTATTTTTTTTAATTAAGTCAAATTAAAATTTCACAAATAATAAAAAACTAAAATCTATTCTAAGTAAAACAAGAAAGGAGTAAAATAAACGATAAGAACACGGTATAGAAAACATAAAATAGAGTAAAGTAAAAAATAGTCAACAATAAATTGAATATGAGCAATTGAAATGTAATGTAACACTACGACTATAAAATGTTTAATAACGTATTTTAATTGAAATTGGTATTCCATCTTCCCAAGGGTATATAAAAGTGCTTAGCAAATTTTCTTAATGTCGTATTAAGGCACTTTTTTCAAAGTTCGTTTTGTTGATGGCAAAAATTCATTTTGTTTTATAACTGCTGTCTTCAGCTTTGTACGGTCCTATCTTAGCAGACGGGAATTGTTCCGTATGAAAGTCGCATAGCAGTCCAGACAACGAATGCTTATAAACAGCTATAGGTGGACATTTTTGGATCAAAATTGTTGACTTCGTAACTTTGTTCGGGCTGGATAGGAGGTGAACATATCAAAAGTCCTCACCCGTAGCCTTTGTGCCGGGGGGAGGGGGGGGGGTTAGAAGGTACTATTTCTCGGATTTTCTGTTATATATCGGAACCCCTGCGTCTTAGCGACATGACTATTCTATAACAAATGAAAGCTGATTAAATATGCTACAAGTTCAACTCAATAAAGTTTTACGAGATATCTTTAGTTTTCGAAATATCCGCTCTTGAATGTCTGTCATTTTGGAAATAAACAGACTTTTTGCTCTTTTTGAACGGATAACTCTTTAACGATAAACCCAAAAAATAAATGCCGTTTATAGGGTTGTAGAGCATTACATTCCCTTCAATAATATATATATATATATATATATATATATATATATATATAACTTCACTATTTTTTGTATTTTCCTTCAAACGTGAAAACAGTTTTAGTGTTCATCGTTATAACTCGCGACAACTGTCGACCAATGAGCCTTTCAATTTCTCACAATTTCCAGTCAATGTATTGTCCAAAATATACTCCATTATGTAAATATAGGTAGTACTGGACGTATAAATAGCACAGAATATATAATTTTGGGCCCACTGACTAGTTATTCATACTCAATTAGATAAGTTCTTGTCCATTATATTGGCAATGGTTTTGCTAAGGCCATGTGAGTGCGTATATAACGTTTGAAAGAAAATACATAAAATAGTAAAGCAATATATATTATTGAAGCGAATGGAATCCTCTACAACCCTATAATCGACATTTATTTTTTGAGTTCTTCGTTGAAGAGATATCCGGTCGAGAATAGAAAAAAGTGTGTTTTTTCCCAAAATTACAGACATTCAAGAGCGGATATTTCGAAAACTAAAGATATCTCGAAAAACTTGATTGAGTTGAACTTGTAGCATATTTAATAAGCTTTCATTTGTTATACAATGGTCATGTCGCTAGGATGCAGGGCTTCAGAGATATAAGTGAAAACCCGAAAAATGGGACCTTCTAAACCCCCCTTCCCCTCCGGCACAAAGGCTACGTGTGAGGACTTTTGATATATCAACCTCCTAACAAGCCGAAACAAAGTTATGAAGTTAAAAATTGAGTTCCAAGCATTTCCATCTGTAATTCTTAGTTGCCTGGACTATTAGTCGCTAAATTTCAGATTTCACGATGAACACTGAAATTATTTTTACGTTTAATAATTAAGTAATATATATTATTGAAGGGAATGCAATACTCTACAGCCCTATAACTTTTATTTTTTTTTTGGGGTTGATCGTTGAAGAGTTATGCGGTCAAAACGGGGAAAAAATATGCGGCAAACGTGTTTTTCCCCAAAATGACAGACTTTCAAGAGCGGATATTTCGAAAACTAAAGATATCTCGAAAAACTTTATAGAATAGAACTAGTAGGAAATTTAATCAGCTTTCATTTGTTATAGAATGGTTATGTCGCTAGGAGGCAGGGTTTCCGAGATATAAGTGAAAACCCGAAAAATAGTACCTTCTAAACCCCCCCTCCCCACGGCACAAAGGCTATGGGCGAGGACTTTTGATATGTTCACCTCCTATCCAGCCCAAACAAAGTTACAAAGTCAAAAATGTTGTTCCAAAAATTTCCATCTATAATTGTTGGTTGACTGGACTGAAGGCAAGTGTTCCTGTAGGTTGATCTAAGACGGTTTAAGTATCAATTTATTGGGCCTTGTTCTGTGAAAAGTTGCGTAGTGTAAAAATCAGTCATAGTTTGTTTTTTGTCAGGTATGTGTGAAATTGCGACATGAATAGTTTTAAGTGTGTTCTTAGTATTATATATATATATATATATATATATATATATATATATATATATATATATATATATATATATATATGTATGGAACGGCTTCTTTCTCCAGCGGTGTCGCTCCTCTCTCCATCGCAATATTTCGTCGGGTTCATCTCCGACTTCTTCAGGCTGCTATGTGTCGTCCTCGGTGGTTATCAAGGGAACCACCGAGGAGTCCCTTGATAACCACCGAGGACGACACATAGCAGCCTGAAGAAGTCGGAGATGAACCCGACGAAATATTGCGATGGAGAGAGGAGCGACACCGCTGGAGAAAGAAGCCGTTCCATACATACATGTGATACCCAGCGATGCAATTTAAAACAAATATATATATATATATATATATATATATATATATATATATATATATATATATAAACACACATACATGTATAAAGTTTAAATGAAAATGTACAAACCCAAACAAGCCTTGGACTGTTTGACAGTGGTATAGTTCCAATCTTTGTCAGAATGATGGTTCTCTATCTCGAAGAGTGGTACATCAGATATGGAATCTTCTGCTCCACCTGCTTCTATCAGGAGCACGGACCAGTCTTTCACCTCGGTGAGTCTATTCGCAAGAACACTACCTGCCAAAAATTAGATGGTTTAGAACTACAATTAGATATATGTAACAGTTTACTGTACTCATATATGAACTCGGCGATTGGAGTGAGAGGACTTACATCTTCTTTTAAGTTCCTTATCCCATTATAGTATTATATGATCTTAAGAGAAAGGATTTAAAGTCAATCACCAGTGGGTGAATGGGTTTTTTCTTCACTTTTCAAGAAATGCAAAAATCCGTGACAACACTCATAATTACTGTAAAATAACGCGTTTTTAGGGCGCACCGATTTCTAGGCCATAAGTGCTGACATCCATAAATTTCTCAACGGGCCCTAAATTAGAAAAATCCGTGCTACAGTCGAGTCTTGAACCCCGTCTCAACATGAAAATCCAAAGTGTTAACCACTTGAAAACGGGGAGCCCCAGTTCACGCACTATACGCCAAGAAAGTCCGACCCGCAGGAGCTGCGTCATTCCCGCGTTTCCGTTTCTTATTACTAGTGTGATACGTAAAGCATGTTTTGATATTTCTTCATAATTTAATAACCTACTTCTTATCAAAAAATGGGATACTTTAGGCGCCACAAAACACAACAAATTGGCAGTACCCAACTCTGAAATTATTCATTCCTCCTTCTCGCACATTATTAAGGACAACTCTATTACAAACACGTTTCTCATGTACGTAAGTTGTTCTACTGAAATATTAATTTGACTCTCAAATGCAATAAAAAAAATTAAAAAAAACGATCAAATCAAAACTTTCGACTTTTAAGCACTGATTTCCCCGACTGAAATAGAGCTGTCGGAAATCGCATAAGAATAGTTTCCGTGGGGGTTAAGTCAGTTTTCGAATGGTTACCATCCACTTTACTCGATTTCTTAATAGTTTTTGAGATACTTAAGGAAATATATGTATACAAATCTCTAGATCTGCTAATAATTTCTTTTGTTTTCCTATGCTTCCTGAACACCAATGATATATAACCAGTTTTAATGAGTTATTTTGGATGAATATAAAACGTTATAAAATTTTTTAACGCAATCCGCCGTCTTGAGAAGTATCCAAATTTCTTGCAAGTCTAGTTTTTTCCCTTTTCTCAAAAACCATTTTATATATGACTTTGAAATAGCTTCATTTAATTCACCAAGTTAATTTACCTATACAGAGTGTTTCTAGAAGCCTAGAAAAGCAATGCCCAAATGCAACATTGTTTTCGCTGAACAAAGTCTGTTAATAATATTGATCTTTTGTTTGAGATCAAGCATTTTCGTATTAACGATGAGACCATTCCTCCACCTCCTCCTCTTCGTATTAACGATGAGACCATTGCATATAGTGACAGTGTAAAATATTTAGGTTTGCTCTTTGATAGAAATCTGAACTGGACAAGCCACCTAAAAGAGCTGAAGTCAACTGGCCTTCGCATGCAGAATATCCTGAAAACAATGGCCAGTACAACATGGGGAGGAGATCGAACTAGCATGTTGATGATATACCGGAGTTTAATAAGATCCAGGTTAGACTATGGGTGCATGGTATACGGATCTGCGTCACCTAGCTCTTTACGAATGTTGGATTCAGTACATCTCGGCGGAATCAGAATTTCTACTGGTGCCTTTCGTTCTAGCCCAGTACTAAGCTTATGTGCTGACTCCGGAGAGCCACCTCTAAATTTTCGGCGAGATCAGCTAACTCTAAAATATTACATTTCTATCTTGGCTTCCTCATTCCACCCCTTAAATCAACAATTCAATAATTTCTTAAATCCATTGCACCACAGGAGTAAAAGAAAACATTTTTTAATAAGATCCCTGCTCATAAAAGAAAATCTCAAGATAGAAACGGTAAACTTAATGAAAGAATCTTACTCAGTGAATCCCCCTTGGGAATTGCCCCCACTCCGTATCAACTTATCCCTTTCCAAATTCATTAAAAAACACACAACCCCAATACTCTTCAGAACCGAATTCACACGGATGTGTAACACTCTCCCAGCAGATAGCCATGTATATACAGACGGATCCAAAACAAATGATGGAGTAGGGGCTGCATATCTTTATGGCTCTCAGTCCTGCCAGTTTACTTTAGATCCAGCATGCTCAATTTATACAGCCGAACTAGTTGCTATACTTAAATCTCTGTCCATCGTAATTCCCGAGGGAAACGCCCTTTCCATATTTTCCGACTCCCTTTCAGTTTTATTTTCATTAACCGTTCCATTTTCCACTCATCCTATTATTGCCGATATTTTCACCGCCGTATATAATCTCCATCAAAAGAAATCCCTAACTAGCTTCTCTTGGATTCCGAGCCACTGTGGCATTCCAGGCAACGAGAGAGTCGACGAATTAGCGAAGAGTGGTGTAAAGGAAGGAGTACATTATCCATTCATTCCACGGTCCGATGTTTTAACTCAAGTAAAAGACGGAATCTGGCTTCAGTGGGAAAGAAAATGGAGGGAAACTTCTGATAACAAACTAAGGGAAATAAAGGGAACCCCCAGGAGTTGGAGATCTTCGGTTTGTCCAACCAGAAGGAAAGAGATTGTGTTAGCCAGGTTGCGAATAGGGCATACAAGGCTTACACACTCTTACCTCATGTCTAAAGATGAACCACCCAACTGTACAAGCTGTGGAGTCCTCCTCACGGTGAAGCGTATGCTTACAGAGTGCTTAGCATACCAATCTGAAAGGAATCGGTTCAAAATTGGTGGCACCTTAGACGAAATTCAAGGGGATTATCCAGAAAAAATCATTAACCTGTTTAAATTCCTAGAGGCTACAAATTTAACAGACAAAATTTAACATAAAACTGTATTTTGTTGATACAGAATATTCTAACAAAATACAGTTAACGAAATAATATAGGCGTTCTTGTGTTTCGATACTACTAATTATAACCGCATCTAGAAATTAATGTTATTCTCAACAGCTATTTTTATTTTAACCTGTCACTCTATATAAAATCTTTTATTTATTTTATTTTATTTTATTTTTTAATGATTATTTAACATTTCGTTTTTTTTTATTATTATTTAATTTTTATTCTAGTGTCAATTTATAGTAATTGTAAATGTCTCCATATTGCAACAAACAACAACATCAATAACTACTAAATGACAACTTTAATACATTAAGTACCCTCTTGGGTCTTACTTTCACAGGGTGACCATGACCCATTGTGGTTGATATTGCCCTTAAAACAAACAAAAAAAAAAAAAAAAAAGCATTTTCGTACCACATTTCATCAAAATAAGACCATTTCTGTGGCTGCTAGAGCGCGACCAGACAACAAAGTATATATATAAACACACATATATAATATATATGTATATATATATATATATATATATATATATATATATATATATATATATATATAGAAAAACAAACACTTTTATTACGTTTTATTATTTTGGGGAAAGGGGTTTCTTCCCTCGGAGGACGGGAGGAAACACACTAACATTCTTCATGATGATTAGATAGTTAGCCGTCGAGGTGATAAGTAAAGATGGAATGGTTGGGATTCGACTAAATAAACCTCAATATGATTTTGTTTTAAAAAATCTATATTTCGGAAGTTTCGGCTACTCATTGGTAGCCTTCGTCAGCTAAAATGACAAAAAAAAAAAAAAAGAAGAAATTAATACAGAAACAAAAAAAAGTTTATAATTGTGATAGGTAACAGAACTATAAATACAATTAACTTATAAAAGAACATATCGTCTTAAATTCTTAGAATGAGTAGAATGAAAAAATAAATAGGTACAATAATTGATTTTAATAGTAATTAGTAACATTAATTGATTTTACAAAGAAATAAGAAACTACATACCAATGGCAAATATAGTAGCTATTGAGGTTTATTTAGCCGAATCCCAACCATTCCATCTTTACTTAACATTCTTCGTCAGTAAATTTTGATCGTTCGCTCTTTAAGTAATAGTGATCATGTTTTATTAAACTTATACCAAACATCAGGGAGCGAGATTAGCAACTACTCATTTATCCGAAACTCCTTTATCGAGGAATGGATTTAGAGCCCCAGATCATTCATAGCTCTAACCAATCTTTAGTTAATTTATTAATGAATACCTACAAGGTGGAAAATCAGGCGGCCGGAGCATATTATCTACCAGGCGGCCTGTTACGGGACTAATACAAAATAATAATAATAATAAAAAAAAAATTACCCGCAGTTCCTCCACCAACGATGATAAAGTCATATTCCTCTTGCACCTTGTCTTGTGGAACGTTTCCAGGGTCCAAATCTTGGGGATAGTATGCTGCAATAGCTGCAAAGAAAGCTGCCCAAAATTTCTGAGTGCTCAGCTCCATATCTTAGTCAACTACTTTTCGATTTGAGTATATTTTTCTGCTCTTCTAGAAACGCTGGCTCCGTAAAAAAAGGTCACAAGATAGTAGAAATTACGTATTTCATTTCGAAGTCTAGCAAAATGAATTTTTTAATAAATTTGTATAACAGGGAACTATCAGAGAAGTTGAATCTGCTGTCATTCGTTCAAGTAAACTGTCTAACTCTGGTTATAATGAATGCTGCATGTCCACTATATATTAAGACTAAACTTATATTGCTTGTCACTATCCAAGTTAATTATTAGTTAGCTTAAGTTATTTTCAATTCAAATGTCACTCTTATTTCATGCACTGGCGTTGCGATTAGATTGGAACTGCTATCCATTCAGAACACCTTCATAAATATGTCTCTTATCTCTTTATGAATTTTTATGAATGAAAAGACTGAAGAAATTAGCTTGTAATAAGGATGTAGAGACCTTAATTATTTAAGTCGATGAAATTTGTTTGTAATAGACATATTTCCGAAAACCAAAGTCATAATTAAAGAATCATTCTAGAATGTATTTGAGCATGTAATCGGTTAGCTCAGCAGTAGAGCACTCGATTAATATGCTGGAGGGGTCTGTTCTCAGCTCGGGCCCACACTAAAGATTTTATCTTCTAGGGTCGTCGACCGGAATTCGGAGCCCCAGACCATCCTTAGGCCCACCCAGCCTTTAATTCATTCATTGATTGGTAATTGCAAAGGGGGAAATCAGACGACCGGAGCAAATTATTGACCACACTAGCTCCCTAGTGTGCCCTATGGTGAAGAATCAGTTATCTCTATATTATCTGGCTCTCTGGGCCCTAGTGGTCTAATACGGGACTGTTTTTGTTTTTAAGGGGTCTACCTTTTTTATGAGCATGAACTAATCAAAAATAATATCGAAGAGTGTTCATGTGCAAAAATTATATTTTTCAGCTAAAGTCTCGATACATTTCAAAATTTAAAACCATTTTTTTATATTTATAACAAGAAATTATGAAAAAAAAAAAAAAAAATTAAGAGTAAAACAAAATGAACTTTTCGGTAGATTAAACTTTAAAGTTGAGTTTCATAAAACTATGTTTTTCCAATCTGGCGATACGCTAGTGCTCTCAATTTTCACCAGGCGAACTTCAGATTTTAACTGCAGATTCCATGGGCGTATATAAAAAATAATTTCGGGAGGGGCTGGGAAAATTTCGGGGGGGGGGGGGTGGCTGAGACTATTTCCGGTGTATGGAATACTAAAAATTTAGAGCTTGGAATAGTTTTAGGCAACTAAAACGCTATTACACGTAAAATAAAATAATTTTTATGAACTAAGTGATCTTATTTCATTTATTTTTAAGGGTTTTACGACAAGTTTTTACCATCAAATCAAAATTTCGGGGGGGGGGGGGGAGGGCTGCAGCCCTCTCAGACCCCCCCCCCTTATATACGCCCTTGGCAGATTCCTAATGATATTTGCTGGTAATATACGTAGGGATTTTTCCATTTATTGAATTATTACAATTTTATTACCAATATTCCATCGATAAGCTGCTCCTGAAGAGTTGCCATGGGATCCGAAACATGTAGAGCGATAAATAAAGGATATTATGAGATTTTGACACCTTTAAATTTATATAAATGACCTTTCGGCAATTAAAATAATATATTGAAAACAAAGTGCCTCAATTTTATATTTATGCAGGAGCTAGTTTAAACACATTTCTCAGCAATGTGGCGCGAACATTGCAACGCATCGAGAAATTAGCTTAGTAATGCATTTACTGTCTGAAGAACTTCTTATTTCGCCAAAATATGGTCGGAAATAAGTAAATGTAAAGTAAAAGAGCCTGAGGTCTTCCCTATAGCTACGGTGGTTTAGTTCTGCTAATCACCCGACAGATAGCAGTTCCTGTCTCTTTCTTGGGCTTCACATTTTCCTCAGCTCACATACGTTCAGGTCCGTCTTGAGAACGAACTGCAATATTTTACGCATTAATAAAAACGGCCCTTTATTGAAATATTGCCTAAAAATCCTTGTCTAAAACAAATCATTAATTTCTTTAATCAGCAGAACACCGGAAAAATGAATTTTCGGCCAATTTTTAGTCTTCCAGGTACACTTTTATTCCTCCCTTCCTCCATAAGCCCATAAATGAGCTTATGAGGTTGACCTCATGATGCAATATATACGTTTAGATCGCTACGCTGGTAATTACATGTGAACGGCATCTTTCTCCAGCGGTCTTGCTCCTCCTTTCTGTCTGAGCGATAATTCACCGGATTCCTCTCCGGCTTCTTCTGTCTGTCATTCATCCTTTCTGGTTGCTGGGGCATTCCCTTACAACTAGCAAAGACGAATGACAGCCAGGTACTCGTTTTCTAGGTTCCTTAAGGTAGGAAAACGAATGGAACCATTTTTAGTGCGATATCTATAATTGCTTACGAGATAAATTGATACTACTAATTTTCCAAACTAATTTTCAGTTTGGGTATTCATCCACTTGTTCCAGACTTTTGATATTCATCTAATCTATGATAAAAAGGTAAATTTTGGTTCCGTTTGGGGTTAAGGAAGTACTAGAAATAAAATATTTCATTAATAGGCATTATGGGATTTTCTTTGAAATCTTGGTAAGTGGAAGGCAACCATTCGAAAGGTTACTAAATTCTTTACAAAAAAGGTTCTAATATAATTTTTATGGGGGGATGTCAATCCGAGATATAAGGACTTGAAAATTCGCAATTGTTAGTTTTGCTCTTTTGACTGGTTTTTGAATCAGTTTTCCTAACGTTTTGACTGGTTGTTGCTTATTTTAATTGCATTTAACAGTAAAACGAGTATTTGACTAAAACAAATACTTCCTAGTTGACTAAAACTAATACAAATGTTTCCAAGAGCGAACGTTGAGAATGTGGGGGAAGTCGCCATGATACTTTCAGTTTCTTGTTGTGGCGCTTAAATTTATTTTCTCTCCGAGATTTTATTTTATATTTTTCAGGAATTATCACACCCCAGAAATAACTGCTACTATTCCTTTACTAATAGCACTAGAGATATGAACGGAACCGCGCTAAGATGACGCAGTTCCTGCGAGTCGGAATTTTTAAAATTATTTTATTTAAAAATAGCATGTAGCAGTTAAATAAATATTTTAGTAAAACAAGACAAGTAAATAGGAAACAGTAATTGATTTTTTTTTTTTTTTTAATTAGTCTTTTTCTTGAGGGAAATTTGTGAAGAGGCCATGAGTTATTTTAACATAGGAACTAGTTTCCTGTGCATTGTGGCTTATAGAAGCTTGCGTTTCTTCGAAATCTTTTTGAAGTAGATGTTTACATTTTTCACGATTGATAAAACAAAGCATTAACTTTTTCTATTACAACCTTTCCATATGACACTAGGAATTGGATCGGAACGCGCTAAGATGAAGTAGTTCCCTCGAGTCGGTCTTTTTATTATTATTGCTATAAAACGAATTGACAATGTCTTTTATATATCATTCTTAGAATTAATTTGTACTTTTTACTTACTCTAATGTATTTCTATTAAAAGAAACATTTTCCACTGAAAAACATATTCTAACACAAAGTGGAAACGTTATTCAATTTGTAGCTTCACAGAAGAGATTTAATTTCACAATCTGTCGGGATTAAAGAGTTCAGTTTTCCAACATTTTCTTCACAGCTTTGTTAATTAAATCTTGTCCCTAAATTAATCCAAATTCAATTAAATGTCGTAGCATAATTTTTTCTGTTCGTTTTGAATATTAAAATATCATGTAAGGAAGCTGAAAACAATATTTTTTTTCCTTTGTGCCCTACCTACATATCGTCCCTATCATGTCAAACTATCGAATATGCAAATCGGATAAAACTAGATAACGAACTTATTCTATCCATTGATGAAATAATATATTGAAAAATGGTCTTATCTTATACCTACATTATTTAAGGCATTAAAGGCAATTCTCAAGGGATTTGAGTTGTGAAAATTTGCGACAAGCCATTTCGTCCACAATCCTAGAGCAAAGTTTCGAATCTGAAAAACGAGATTTTGCATATTTGCTAGTCTGACATCATGCATGGTAGGGACGATATGTTCGTTTGTTCATCTTCTTTCAGCCTTGAAGGAACTCCGAAACCTTCCGAACTTTTGCGGAATATAGACGTTGTGAGTCAGCTGATTATAATCGATAGTTTCGGGTTTTGTTCGATACCTGAGAAAGCTATTGTCAACTCGTATGTGGCGTTAATGACCACAAAGGTTGACACGCCTTAAATCCAACTAAAAAAAAAAAAAAAAGCTATTGTCATTAAAAGGAATGTTATAATTAGAGCCCGGAAGATAGGCATTTATTTTTGGTTAAAATAGGCAGGCAAAAAGGCACTTGAAATACTGAAAATAGGCAGTATTGTAATTAAAATAGGCATTTATTAGGAGTGAAGGCAAAGAGGAATCTCACTCATTATTAATGAAAATATGTATTTTAAATACTCATTCATTTCTTTATTATCAATTTATCACAGAATTAGTGTACTTACTCTTACTTTCCCTTCATATAAGCAAACACAAGATGCTTTTTCAAAGTATCAACTCTCATGGACCTGCTAAGAAAAAATGTTTTTCACCATGGAAAAACTTCCTCTGCATTATCTTATCATTTCTAAATCCGGAATACCAGGTAACTACACCATTGTCACAGCAAAAGGGGTGTGAGGAAGAAGACGTACTTCTCTCATCCTAATTTGGAAGAAAAAATAAATTTTATTATGTGATGGATCTAAAAATAAAAATCTTTGGAATCGGCAAGTTTCGGCAAACTAAATTGCCCTCAGTACATTATACTTGAGGTAAACTTTAAGCTCTAAAAAACTTGAGATGTGTTCAGATGAAGTTTTTTTGTTATGGTCTATCAAAATTTTGTCCTTAAGAATAATGTCAGATTATGTAAGATCAATGAAGAATAATTCAGGATAAATATTAAGGGAGTAATTATCCATAATCAATTATATCAGATAAAAAAGGAATAGTTTTGACGTAATTTCCATCGGATCACCCAATAAAAACACTGTCCTATCTTCAACGAGAGAGGCTCAAACTGACTGTTGGTGTGAAACAGGTTTTAAAGACTTTTCTTTGTTTATAACACTGCTAATGTGTTTGTTGATCAAAATAAAACTAATATTTATTACTTTTATACGATTTTAATTCCTTGAATAGTTTCTAAACTTTGCTAGACAATAAAAAATTAAATATAAGAAAACAAAAATTTAGATTTTTGTCTATTGGACGTTACACTGTGCGCCGGTGGGAATCGAACCCACCACCTCCCGCTTATGAATCTAAGGCGCTAGCCACTAGACCACGGGAGACCCCCTTTTTTGCGTTGTTGAACCCAAATCTGCATGTGTGTATAGACATTCTTAAACGGTACTTAAAGTACGAAGAAAAGCATCGAAAAAATTAGCTTATTATAAAAAAATCATGAATTTGCAAATACACCACAATTTTAAGACAGAATTAAATTCTCCACTTGAGTGAATATGTTAAACATTAATGACATAATAAGTTTTTCCACCTAGTTTCCTTTGCAATAAAAAACAACTCTAATCACATAGAAGGCTGACAAGAAGCAGGTATGGAATACCCAGTTTTCCATAATAGACCTGAGAAATTCCATGCTGTTCACGTCTAAGTAATTCCAACTTTCAGCAAGCTTCATACATACAAATGGAGAGGCGATTGTAATAAGGAAAACTTGTTCTTTCTCCAGAGAACTATTGTACTAACTGCTTTTAGTCATTTCACAAAGTTAAACTAGAAACTAAACCTTACTTTCATAAGCTTATGTATTCAGAAATGTTTTAGTTGAAATTAACAGGTTAGACATTAGAGCCATATTAGTCTAAGCTGACGTAACAGTCACTGATGGGTGTAAAAAGTATTTTCGAGACTTTTTTTTTTTGACATACGTCTTATGATTTTGAGGATTATGTACACTTTCACCGGAAATTATGGTATTACCTATTTTTAATGTTTATTCTCAACTAACACTCAAGGAATGTTTACAAAAAATGGGCGTCGATATGTTTAGAATTTATCTGAGAATAAATGGGATTCAATTTTCGCTTTATATTCTATGAAGAGAGGAGGCGAAACCGATTTTTTGGGACTTCAGTCCAGTCAACGAACAGTTGTAGATGGAAATTTTTGGAACACAATTTTTGACTTCGTAACTTGGTTTGGCCTAGATAGGAGGTGAACATATCAAAAGTCCTCGCCCCTAGCCTTTAAGGCGGGGGGAAGGGAGGGTTTAGAAGGTCCCATTTTTCGGGTTTTCACTTATATCTCAGAAACCCTGCGTCCTAGCGACATAACCATTATGTAACAAATGAAAGGTTATTAAATTTTCTACAAGTTCTAATCTATAAAGTTTTTCGAGATACCTTTAGTTTTCGAAATATCCGCTCGTGAATGTCTGTCATTTTGGGGAAAAAACACACTTCTTTCTATTTTCGACCGGATGTCTCTTCAACGATGAATCCAAAAAATAAATGTTGGCTATAGGGTTGTAGGATATTCCATTCGCTTCAATAATATATATAACTTCACTATTTTATGTATTTTCCTTCAGTTTTAGTGTTCATCGTGATGTCTTGCAACAACTGTCGACCAATGAACCGTTCAATTTCTCACCATTTCCAGTCATTGTATTGTCCAAAATATATTCCATTATGTAAATATAGGTAGTACTGGAAGTATAAATAGTACGAAATATATAATTATTGGCCTCTGACCAGTTATTCACACTCAATTATATAACCTCTTGACCATTATATTGGCAATGGTTTTGTTAAGACCATGTGAGTGCGTATATAACGTTTGAAAGAAAATACATAAAATAGTATTGTAATATATATTATTGAAGCGAATGGAATGCTCTACAACCCCATAACCGACATTTATTTTTTGGGTGCATCGTTGAAGAGATATCCGGTCGAGAATAGAAAAAAGTGTGTTTTTTTCCCAAAATGACAGACTTTCAAGAGCAGATATTTTGAAAACTAAAGATATCTCGAAAAACTTCATTGAATGGAACTTGTAGGAAATTTAATAAGCTTTCATTTGTTATAGGTTAGTCATGTCGCTAGGACGCAGGGCTTCCGAGATATAAGTGAAAACCCGAAAAATGGGACATTCTAAACCCCCCCTCCCCCCGGCTCGAAGGCAACGGGTGAGGACTTTTGATATGTTGACAATTTAACTAGCCGAAACAAAGTTATGAAGTTAAAAATTGTGTTCCAAACATTTCCACGTATAACTCTTAGTTTCCTGGGCTGTTAGTCGCTACATTTCAGATTTCACGAGAAACACTGAAATTATTTTTACGTTTGAAGGAAAATACATAAAATAGCAAAGTAATATATATTATTGAAGGGACTGCAATACTCTACAACCCTATAACCGTTATTTATTATTATTTATTATTTTGGTACATTGTTGAAGAGTTATCCGGTCAAAACGGGGAAAAAATATGCGGCAAAAGTGTTTTTTTCCCAAAATGACAGACTTTCAAGAGCGGACCTTCTAAACCCCCCCTTCCCCCCGGCTTAAAGGCTAGGGGCGAGGACTTTTGATATGTTCACCTCCTATCCAGCCCAAACAAAGTTACGAAGTCAAAAATTGGGTTCCAAAAATTTCCATCTATAACTGTTGGTTGACCGGACTGAAGGCAAGTGTTCCTGTAGGTTGATCTAAGACGGTTTAAGTATCAATTTATTGGGCCTTGTTCTGTGAAAAGTTGCGTTGTGTAAATTTTCCTGAAGCGGTTTTACTCTCTATTGAGGGAGGGAGGGAAGGAGCAAAAAGTGCACAGTCAGAAAGGTTGAAACAAGTCTGGACACAAAGAAAAACAAACATGTAAAAATAACTTCAATTGTAGATTACGAATAATTATATATATATATATATATATATATATATATATATATATATATATATATATATATATATATATACATATATATATATATATACATATATATATATACAAGGAGGTGAGTTGCAAAACTCGTTCGTTCCACAGGAACAAGTTTTTCAAGAAACTTAAAAAACTTACCACGTCTTGTAGAGTGGCCAAATAATTTTTTTTTTACTTCGAAAGGTACAGCTATCCTGTAGATGTGAGCTCGAAATAAATTAATAAAAAAAATACTGATTTAAAGGCAACAAAAAAAAAAAATAACGAAGTATGGAACGAGAAAGTTTTGCTGCAAAATGTTTAAAGGAAAGATTTATGCTGCACACATCGCTGGAACGACCGAGTTTCAATTCACACAGCATAAGTTGCTCTTCCAATAAGGATAATAATATGATGGGAAGAATACAAAAGCAACGTTTTTTTTTTTTTTTAACAATAAGTAATATTTATTTAGGTTCACAGCCATTTTAATAATAAATTCGGTAACATTTTACAAAAAAGTTACAAAAAGACTAGATCCTAAGAACATCGTCTTCTTCAATAACAGCGACTTGATCATCCTGTTGTTGGTTGTTCTCTAGTCTGTGGTAGATATATCGATAACTCGTGTGTAATATTTTAAGGAATCATTGGCCTTCCACTCCCATCATTGGCTTAAAACATTCCCTTGTTTTAATACCTATGATTGACTTCTCCTTGGATCAACACAAAACATTGGGCCTTTTTTTAAAATAATTCTCTTGGAGGGCGCAAATATGAAATGGAACTGAGCTGGAGTTTTTCCAGGACAGATGAAACAGCTATTTTCCAGTCATGTATCTGTATATCTTCACTTCAAATCGTCGAACGGTCCCAAACTGAGAATATAAATCGAAGTATTCCTGAGAGTCTGTGATTGTATGCATATTTTAATATTTTATCGCGGTTCCTCCCTTCCCCATAGGGAGGAACCCCGCCTATAAGGTTGATCTCATGACGCAATCCAGAAGTGCCGACTAGAAAATTTTGCGTTTCAGAACCCCTAGAGACCGAAAATGATGGTGGTTCAAATTTGTATATATATATATATATATATATATATATATATATATATATATATATATATATTTCTCTGCTCGCTCTCTAGGTAGAAGACGAATGGTCCGATTTCGATGAAATTTGGTACAAAAATCCGTCGTCTAATTTAAAAGGTCAAGTTCGTTAACCAGCAGAATCCGCCCACTGGAAAATGGCGTTTGGGGCGAAATTTGCGCAAAAAAAATTGTAACGCTTACGTTTTTGAGTACATAAGCTCTTAAGTACTCGTTTTATAGGCTTCTTAGGCTAGGAAAACGAATAAAACCATTTTCAAGGCGACTTTAACCGTTTTCGAGAAAATTGGAAAAAAAGTTTTTGAATACCGTTTTTGGTTTGGGTACTTAGAATCATGGGATTCAGTTGAAACATTTTCTGCATGTTCTACTTTCATCAAAACTAATATGTTGAAATTTTTGTTACGTTTAGAGTAAAGGAAGGGTTAGCATAAAATATTTTATTAACAGACAAAAAAAGTTTTGGTAACTTTGTATAATTTCATTAGTATCTCGAAAACCGTTGACAATCTTTTGAAGCGGAAGATTACCATTCGGAAGCTTACTAAATGTTCTACAAAAAAGGTTCTGAAGAAAGTTTTAATTAGGCGATGTCAATCGGAGAAAAAAGTGCTTAAAGCTTTAAATTAATTGATTTCGTTTATTCCAATGGTTCTTTTTGTCTGTTTTATTTCTTGTTATTTTTTAATTGCTTATAGTTGGATAATGTATTTGACAATAAAACTGGTTAAGTAAAATAACAAAAACAATTTATTGTTAGAAATATAGATTTCCAAGATTCCAAGACCTTGTCACTAGCGGGTCTGTTTCTAGTGTAGCCGACCCTTCCAGGTAAGATTGTAAATCATGACCTTTCAAGACTTTACTACCCACAGGAATGGCGTTAGTGACCTTAAGGGTTGACACGCCATTATAATAATTAATTAAAAAAAAAAGACTGGTGGAACCAAAATAATAACTGCTTCTATTTTAATCTTTCCAAATTAGACCAGGGATATGAACGGAACCGCGCTAAGATGATGCAGTCCTGCGAGACGGACTTTTGAGTTCATAAGCTTGTAAGTACTCGTTTTATAGGCTTCTTGGGCTAGGGAAACGAATGAAACGATTTTCAAGGCGATAGCTTTAACCGTTTTCGAGAAAATTGGAAAAATAGTTTTTGAATACCGTTTTTGGTTTGGATACTTAGAATCATGGGATTCAGTTGAAACATTTGCTGCATGTTCTACTTTCATTAAAACTAATATGTTGAAATTTTTGTTACGTTTGGAGTTAAGGAAGGGTTGGAATAAAATATTTTATTAACAGACATAAAACGTTTTGGTAACTTTGTATACTTTCCTTAATATCTCGAAAAAGGTTGAGAATCTGGGTAAACGGAAGATTACCATAAGAAAGCTTCCTAAATGCTCTACAAAAATGGCTCTGATGAAAGTTTTGATTAGGCGATGTCAATCGGAGAAATAAGTGCTTAAAACTTTAAAGTAATTGATTTCGCTTATTCGAACTGTTCTTTTTGTCTTTGATTTTGATTCTTAGAATTATGGGATTCAGTTGAAACATTTTCTGCATGTTCTAATTTCATCAAAACTAATATGTTAAAATTTTGGTTACGTTTGGAGTTAAGGAAGGATTAGAATAAAATATTTTATTAACAAACATGAAATGTTTTGGGAGCTTCGTATACATTCCTAATTTTTTTTTTTTTTTTTTTTTTTTTTTTTTTTTTTTTTTTTTTTTTTTTTTTTTTTTACGGCACATCGACAAATCTTGGCCATTAGCGCCGGCTTCCTGGGCGCAGCCAGGAATTTTCTCAGTGATCCCTGAGATGAGAAAATTCCTGTCGCCGGTGGGGATCGAACCCACCATCTCCCGCTTATGAATCCAGCGCACTAGCCACTAGACCACGGGAGACCCCTATATTTCCTAATATCTCGAAAACGGTTAGGAATATTGGTAAACGGAGGATTACCATGCGAAAGCTTACTAAATGTTCTACAAAAAAGATTCTGAAACAATTTTTGATTAGGCTATGTCAATCGGAGAAATAAGTGCTTAAACTTTGAAGTAATTGATTTCGTTTATTCGAATGGTTCTTTTGTTTGTTTTTATTCCTTGTTGTTTTTTTTTATTGCTTATAGTTGGATAATGTATTTAACAATAAAACAGATTAATTAAAATAAGAAAAACAATTCATTGTTAAAAATATATCAGGCTGTACCGTATGCAATGTCAGTTTTGGATTTGCCGATTTCCTTCAAATGTCTTGAAACTGTCGAGGCTCCTACTCCGAGTTCTTTGGCATATTCCCTAGTGTTTGCAATTGCTTATAGTAGTCAAATGTATTTGCCAATAAAACAGGATACGTATAATTAGAAACAATATTTTATTTTTGCGGAATCTTGGGATTCTCAGATCCCGTATGAATATCTATTAGGCCCCTTCGTATATTTTCCTTAATATCTCGAAAAGGGTTAGGAAATCGTGGCAAGTGAAATAAAACAGTTCGAAATCTTACTGAATTCTCTACAAAAAATGTGTTGAAGAAATGTTTAATGGGGTTGTCACATTAGGAGAAATAAGTACTTAAAACTTAGTTAATTAGTTTCGTTTATTTAAACGGATCTATTTGTGTGTTTCCCACAGTTTTTGTTTTCACTTCTCGTTATTTTTGTACTTGCTTTTAGCAGACAAATGTATTTGCCAGTAAACAGGATACGTATAACTAGAATCAATATTTTGTTTGTTAGAATTTGAAGATGCCGTATGAATATCTAGATTACAGTACTGGTGTTG
Organism: Gonocerus acuteangulatus; assembly: GCA_946811695.1. Classification (NCBI taxonomy): domain Eukaryota; kingdom Metazoa; phylum Arthropoda; class Insecta; order Hemiptera; family Coreidae; genus Gonocerus; species Gonocerus acuteangulatus. The sequence goes on along the minus strand of OX328123.1, from coordinate 112,944,081 downwards.
ATTTCGTTCTTTAGAATTGCTCTTGGTATTCCCTATTTTCATCTGTTACCCATAGTTTTTATTGTTATTACTTTTTTGTTATTGATTATAGAATATAAATCTATTTGGCTATAAAACAGGATACGTAAAATTAGTAACAATATTTCGGAGATTTCTGAGCGAAATGCCTTTAAGATTTTCTACCACCACGAACGGCGTTTTTCCTCTATTTTTATCCACTAGATAGGCTTTATTTGGCATATTATTCTATATATGTTTTATTTAGCAGGGGATTCTGATGAAATGTCGTGTTTTTGCTGTGGATTTTAATTACGATGTGTCTAAGATTGGGTAACATTAGCGAGTCTACATAGTTAAGAACCGACGACGGAGGTAGACTTATTGCTATGGTTTATATTAAGTACTAAATTCAAAAAATAAACTTCACAACGGTTAGATACTATGAGCGAATAAAGAGTCGGTTCAGTGCCCGTACAAACAGAAGGTCCGCAGGAAATATACCTGCTTGGAGTTAATCCTCAAGAGCTGTAAATATACCACAGGTATCTGCTGACACAAATACAAAGCCTAGGCGGAGAACATCCCAAAAACACAGATCCAAACATATGTTATATACTAAATATTCATAAAGACTACTTAGTTGTAAACCGATTCATCAATTAGCAATTATCAATTAGGCTATATTAGGCAAGGTATTCTACTCAATATTGAGTATTTCTTCTTGGCCCTTCTGTACATGGGTGTATATAGAAAACAATTTCGGGTGGGGCTGGGAAAATTTCGGGAGGGGGGGCTGAGACCATTTCCAGGGTATGGAATACTAAATATTTAGAGCTTGGAATAGTTTAAGGCAACTAAAACGCTATTAAACGTAAAATAAAATAAGCTTTATGAACTAAATGATCTTATTTAATTTATTTTTAAGGGTTTTACGACAAGTTTTTATCATTAATTCAAAATTTCGGGAGGGGCTGCAGCCCCCCCCATATACGCCCATGCTTTTGTATCCACTAGAAAGGCTCTATTTGGCATATTTTGTATTGATTTATAGAGCTTTGCTTTAGAATGAGAGCCGGATTGTTTAATTTCTGCTTCTGTGTATAAGTAAGCTACTGTCGGTGTCCCTGACGCCTTAATATCACTTTTATTCGAGATGTTCGAGAGGATTTTGACAATTTTTACGAGATATATATAAAAAAAACGTTTATTTATTTTCTAAGCTTATCAAATGACACTAGGGACATGAACGGAACCGCGCTAAGATGATTCAGTTCCTGCGAGTCGGACTTTTTGGTTGTGCAGTCACTAGGGAGATACTTTCTGGCTCTCCTCACTGTAAAATGATGGGACTCCACGAAATCTAGAGGCTGTATACAACCTTTCGCCGATTCCCTTATTTCCCCATAATTTAAAGTTTTAAAGTCTTCTCCTCTTCTTTCTCGAGCTAATAAGCAGCAGATAAAATATTTTTTTGAAATTCATTGGACTAGGTACTAGGAAATATAAAAAAAAATGCTTTGACACAAGCCATAGGAACCAAAGAGTTTTGCTTCACAACGAGTTTTGAAACACAATGTGCTATGGAACGAATCAGTTTTGCAACAAATCGCTATTTTTTATGGCTATAAACAATAGGAAATATCAATTATTGCTCCCACCCCATAACATATGTTGAAAGAGTATTAAAAAATGGAATGAACGAGTTTTGCAGCTCACCTCCTCATATATATATATATATATATAATGAAGTAGGAAAATAAAGCATGATGCCCTGGTGAGCACAGATGAAAGCGGAGGGCGAAGAAATAATGGACTATGGATACAACCCATGTAATAGGTAAATAGAATATTAGCCTTACCGTTAGGGCATTCACCTCGTTCATCACGGCATTGAAGGTTGAGAAGAAAGAAAGAGGTTGAAGGATTGAGGGAATTATGGGAAAAGCTCACCGATCGCCGAGAGGGCAGCCTGCAGAATAAAAGCTGGAATCGGGCATAAAATGCACCGAGCAATAACTTGATAACACCAAGGGATTGCCATAGACCGAGAGAGAATCTACTGCCATACATAAGGAATACTGAATATACTGTGTCAGGAGCACTCGGCACATGGGCACAGCGGCAAGCTGGGACCACTTTCGCAGGAATGGCGCAGGTCAGTCATAGGTATGGCGCTCGTCAGTCATAGGAATGGCGCAGGTTAGGTAGATTAGAGGACCGGTGGTTCCTAAATAATAATACCCCCGACATGTACAATGAGTGTCGCAAAAATTAAAAATTTGAATGACTCGCGAAATAATATTAATTCTAAAAATAATTAATTCCAAGAATAATAATTTCCAAGAGGGTCTGCCCTTGGTCTAGTGGTTAACGCCTTAGATTCTCAAGTAGAAGATGGGGGTACGAGATCTCTGGGGCCGTTGAAAAGGTTCTTTGCCGCACCATGGATGTTCGACAAAAAAAAAAAAAAATAATTTCTAAGAATAATTAATTTTGCTGATAATTAGTTTTAATGAAAATAACAATCATATATATATATATATATATATATATATATATATATATATACATATATATATATATATTTTTTATTTGTTTCCTCCTTACAGTAACCCTGCAAGAAGGGAGTTTATTTTTGTCTGCAAGTCTCAAGCAATAAACAGCATATCACTTGCATTTGTATATTAACATATTTTGTTTTTTAAAAGATATTATTCGCTATCGCTATGGTCTTGCAAGAGAAATAAATAAATAAATAAAAGATATTATTAGTTTTAGTTAAAATTTAAAAGTTTACAGATTAAAAACTATACAAAATACAACAAATGGAGAAAAATTAACAAAAGAACAGAATATAAAAATGAAGTAAAACAAAAACATGAACAATAAAGAATAAATGAATAATCAAGAAGATTTAAAATTAGAAAGAATTAAATTTTAGTTCTACCACATAAAATGTTTAATACCACATTTTATTTGTAATAGGTATTCAATCTTCCCATTGCAATGTAAAGCTGCTCAGCAAATTCTCTTAATGCCTGATTATGGCACATAAACAGAGTTTGTTCTGGTGACGGCCAGACTCAGTTTTGTTTCATAAGTGTCGTTTTTAATTTTGTCCGTTCCTGTATTAGTAGTCGACAGTCGTATACTAAGTGTTGGTAAGTTTGTACCGTAAGATAATCGCATCGACAAGTGTTTCTGTTTGTGATTTTGATACGGTATATAAATATATATATATATATATATATATATATATATATATATATATATATATATATATATATATACCGTTCTATATTTCTTCTATGATATAAATATATATCATAGAAGTAATATAGAATTCTTCTCATCCTAAAAGCCCTAAATGAGAAGGAGCGAGCCGGAGATATTCATGAGTTACACTCGACTATCGGATCAATAAGTCTGAAATTTATTTGCTCAACTCGTTTTGCAGATCCCAGAGCCAGGAGCTATTTCTCATCTCTATGCCCTAACTTATAGCAACGTTATTAACAGCTCCCAGAAACTTCCTCGTACTATTTCTAAACAAATGGCTCCCATTAATATTTTTCCGTTTTTAGTTTAACGAATCCATAATTTACTGAAACTGGTCGGCATGGCTCAAGAAATTGTAGAAAATATGTCTGAATGCCAAGAGCAGCAAAATAAAAAAAAAAAAAATAAATAAAATGAAACGAATAGCTAAAAAAAAATTACATTCTTTATTTAATATAAATATTAACTGGTGTTACTGGTAACCGATAGATAACGGCTCATCTCTAGGTTATCCGTTTATTGACACTGGTCCAGTGTCAAGAAATATTATACTTTGATTACTTATCGAGTGATGAATAACATATAGTATGGCGGGAACCGTACTATAATAAACTGCAGAAAGTTATAGAGTAGCGTTAATTTTGATGATGTATTATTCTACGCAATAAAATAACTACGTATCTACCGTGACGCAGCTCGGGTATTCAGCTAGTAGTCAATAAATACACAAATATTATTTTACTTTTATCTATTACAACTTTTATTAATAAACACAATCTTAAAGCAACAAAATGCCACTTGCAGCAACACTCTCACCAACCAACTCGTAACCATCTTAACAACCTGTCAGATTAACAGATGGATTTGTAACTAGCGAAGGACTCGCTCGCGACGAAACACATGAACTCAATATCAACTTCCGCTAAACAAAGCAGTAGTACGCGAGTCAGTCACCGCTACACTGCCAATAACTGCTTCTACTCCTTTGCTAATGGCAGTATAGATATGAACGAAAACGCTCTAAGATGACGCAGTTTGGGAGTCGGACTATTTAGCACATTATTCAGGCATACAGCGTACACAACCATCTTTCTGAGGAATGTCATCAGTAATGTACCTCCTGACCTTCTTAAATCTATGTTTGCCATTTGATATTCCCATGGCAGTGAAATATGAAATGTCAGGAGCACCCCATTTAGAATAGATTGTTGAACTAAGAGAACAATTACTCTTATCCAGTATAATCCTAAACCGCTTTACATATGGCTGAACCTTGCGTGTTGGTCCTCTTCTTGCACGCGCTTATTCTTATGCAGATCTCATTCAGCGGTTGTCGATTCGAATTCCGACCGTCTGTCTGTTTGTTTTAGTTCCGTAGACATGCGGGAGGGTTGTTGGCTTTATTTTATCAACTTCTCCGGTGTCTATTGTATCAATAAGGGGAGGGAATCACCCTCTTTTTTAGATTCCGTGACAATACCTTCCCTCAGAGCTTTACTACTTAAATATTTATCAATGTTCTATTGACACCAACATGTCTTATATACCCAAACAACAGGCAATGAAGAAAAGGGGCAATCGCAACGTCTAGAGGGCCAAACAAATAGTTATTGGTTAATTTATATTACAAAACATCCGACTCGCAGGAACTGCGTCATTTGGCAAGGAGTAGAAGCAGTTGTTGGTAGGTTTCGATCATTCGTGAAAAATACAAAATGAAATCTGACTGAGAAGGGAGCTTTAAGCCGCCACAAAAGGAAACTGATAATATTCTGAGTGGAAATGACTCCCCCCCACCTTCTCAACGTTCCCCTTCGCCGTTGGACACTATTACAAATACCTTATTTTATTAAAACGCTAATTTTACTATTTTGTTTTTGGCGCATCTACAACTTGGCCATTAGCGCCGTAATTTTACTATTAAATGCAATTAAAAAAACAATAATCAATTAAAACGTTAAGTAAACAGTGACAAAACCCCGTTGAAAAGAACAAAACTAACAATTTTGAAGTTTTAAGATCTTATTTCTCGGATTGACATCGCCCCATAGAAAATTACATCTTAACCTGTTGTGTAGGGAATTTTGAAAGCTTTCGAATGGTCACCTTCCACTTACCACGATTTCCCAACTGTTTTCAAGATATTTTAGAAAATCCCAAAACGTTTTATGCCAGTTAATGTAATATTTTATTTCTAGTACTTCCTTTACTTCAAATGGACCCAAAATTTATCTATCTTAGATTAGATGAATATCAAACGTCCATACACACATAAATAAATATATATATATATATATATATATATATATATATATATATATATATATATATATATATATTTCACTTTTTCTTGTTTGTTTTTCTGGCAGGGGGTCGATAAAGCAGTACACTCTTTGTTCACATTAACCGCTTTATTTGTTATGTTTCGCCCGACATGTTTCGTGCCTTTTCGCACCTCTTCAGGGGCTTTCCTATGTAACAATATTTTTTTGTAAATCCTAAACTTTAAATGGTTTACACTAATATACATATCCTGTCCCTAAATAATTTACATTTCAACATATAATTTTTAAACTTAATCTTAATCCTACCTTATCAAGAAGTCCTCTCGTCATGTTGTCTAGCTTGAGTCATTCGTAGTACTGAAAAGTCATCTGTGGTAATTAATATGGCTGTTTGTATCGATTCTTTAGCTATTTTCATGGTATCGATTATTGGTGAAATTTGTTTTGTGAGGTTTAATTTATTATACTATGGAAAATTTGGTGCACATTCTTTAAATGTTCCAAAGAGTTGGAAGCTGATAAAAGATTAAACTTTTTAGACATGGAACTAATTAAAAATGAGGATAATTTTATTGAATACAAATGGAAACCAAAGACGTATCATTCAACAAGAATGATTAATTTTTATTCCAATCACCCACTTAATTTTAAAAAGAATATTTTATACAATTGGACATTATCAGCTTTGTACAGAACTTCCTCTAAGTATTTTTGCGAAATAAAAAATAAATTGCGAAATATGTTTCAAGAAAACAACTATCCTAAATCATTAATAGAGCAGCAAATAAAAAGGGCAGAAAAACATATATTGTATACAAAAAGACCAACTGAGCTTCCGAATAAGCAAGACAAATATGAATTTAAACCTGAAAATTTTAGCATATCTGACGACTTTTTTAATGACATAGAATGCAAAAGGAAAAGAAAATATTCTGATACTATCACAGAGTCAATGCCACCTAAAAAAATTAAATTAGTTTCAGGTTTGCTTAATAAGGATTCTGAAAATAAAAACAAGCGCAAACGAGATCAAAACGATAAACCTCCCGAATCACAGAACAATTCAAAAAAGCGAAAGTTATTACAGACATGTATTCAAAAATTCTTCATGAAAAATACGAATTTAAATAAGCAAATAGCTTTGAATGAGCATTTATTTTTACAAAAGAGAAAACAGGTTTTAACAAAAGAAAATGACAAAGATGTGAATGAAATAAATAGATTTTTTACTTTTCATTACCATCCTTCAATAGCCAATAGACTTAAACAAATATGTAAAGACGTAGGGAAAATAAGTTGGAAATATGGGAACAAAATAGAAAATAGTTTTAGCAGTATTAAAGATAAAATTAAACCAACAAGTACAAAGAACAATATATACAAAATTCGATGTAACGATTGCAACGCATGCTACATTGGGGATTGCAAAAGAGAATTGTGCAACACGCAAAAAGCATAGACACAAACGAAAACAGGACAACATTGACAGAACACGCACTAACTTTAAAACATAACTTTAACTTTAAGGACGTTCACATTTTAAATAAAGAGAGGAACACTTTAAAAAGAAAAATCAAAGAAAATATTTACATAATTAAAAATTCCAACAGTGCTATAAATAAAAAAACAGATTTAAAGAATGTGCACCAAATTTTCCATAGTATAATAAATTAAACCTCACAAAACAAATTTCACCAATAATCGATACCATGAAAATAGCTAAAGAATCGATACAAACAGCCATATTAATTACCACAGATGACTTTTCACTACTACGCCTGACTCAAGCTAGACAACATGACGAGAGGACTTCTTGATAAGGTAGGATTAAGATTAAGTTTAAAAATTATATGTTGAAATGTAAATTATTTAGGGACAGGATATGTATATTAGTGTAAACAATTTAAAGTTTAGGATTTACAAAAAATATTGTTACATAGGAAAGCCCCTGAAGAGGTGCGAAAAGGCACGAAACATGTCGGGCGAAACATAACAAATAAAGCGGTTAATGTGAACAAAGAGTGTACTGCTTTATCGACCCCCTGCCAGAAAAACAAACAAGAATAAGTGAAAAAAATATATATCGGGTCATCTTTCACAAGAATTAATATATATATATATATATATATATATATATATATATATATATATATAAAAATTTGAACCAATGATATATCATTGATCTACGGGATCGAAGACATGAAATTTTCGTGTCGGCACCTCCGGATTGCGTTATGTGGTCAACCTCATAAGCGGGATTCCTCCCTATGGAGGGAGGGAGCAACCGCGCTAAAAACGTAATTACCTTTTAGCACTTTCCTCCGAAGGAAAGTAGCTATTAAGGTTGCACTCATGACGGAATTTTTCAAAAATTTCTTCGAATCTTTATCAATCTTACCTAGTAGACACCGAAAATGACCCCAGTTAAAATTTATATATATATATCTATATATATATATGCATATATAGTTATATATGTGTCCGTTAACACGATACAGGCTAGAGTTTTTGTTTTTTCGCCACGAAACTTGGAATGTAGTATTCTTCCATCAAACGATTGAACGAGTTCGTTAACCAACAAAATCGGTCCATGTGGAGAGGGGGTTTACTCCAGAGCCAAAGTAGTTATTTGCCAATGACAGCCATAACATTTGTTATATTTTAACGAAACTCGGTATTCGTTGTGGTCAACTGAAGAGAAAAATTTCTTATAAAAATAAACTAAATCGGTTGACTAGAAGGGGGGGTTTACTCCAGTCAGAAATTACTAATTTCCTCATACCGGTGGTAATTTCTTTTGTATTGTAACGAAACTCTTTATACGTCCTGGCTATCTAATAAGAAAGAAGTGATATGAAAATGAACTAAATCGGTCTATTGGAAGGGGGGGGGGGGGTTACTTTGTACTGTTTGAATTGAATTCTTCCGCCAAACGTAGGTTCGCGAAACTCATCAAGATCAATAGATCAAAATGTGAAGCTTTGTGTATTTAGTACGTAGTGTAGTACACCGCATACACAAAACTCTGGAAGGAAATTAATTACAAAATTAATAATTGAAACAGCTGCTCATAAAAAATGCAAAAGAGTAAAACAATTTATGTTTTTATTTTACTTATCTATATAGGTTATTTTAATCAAATTATTCAGGAATGCACTCGACACTACCGAATTCTGAGGAAAGTGCTTAGTTATGCAGCTCCAGCGTGACGGACTTTTTCTTTACTGTTTGTTTGATGTAGAATCGCATCATTGCAAGCTACCTCACGAATATATAGAAATAAATCTAATTGTTTCCCATGGACACACGTTAAGAAAGACTGCTTGAAAGAAAAGAGGAGTACTAATGAAGTATGACGCGACGCCAGCTGGTAAGCGGCCTCCGATAGACATTGTAGATTAGATCCCAAAGCCTTCTCGAGTGGGAGCTTGTGTTTGCTATAATACAGCTTCCTTCAATATAACAAAGAATTTCTATTGTAAATAAACGAAAGTCTTACCCTTACAATCATAACTTCAAACGGTTGAGTTTCTTATCTGTTGTAAGATGTTCTCTTACTCAGAACATTAGTCCGTTTTTTCCAACCTAAACATTAGTGTAATTTTTGCACTTTCTGGAGGAATGTAGCTATTGAGGTTGTAATCATGAAAGAAGTTTTGGGAAATTACAAGCCACCAGAGGTGTTGTACAGCTGTCACCGGTTTCTGAGTTTTTATGATTATATGTCGTCCTCTCTAAAAATGTAGAAATATTTAGTATTCTTTAAGATCAGTGAAAAAAAATTTGGGGTTCTTGTGTGTTTAATAAGTGATGTTATAGACTGTACATAGGTATTCATAAATCTCATCTAGAATGCTCCGGCTGAAAATTAATATTTAGCAAGCCATACATTACTTTTCCCGTTGTTATCTCATGGTTTGTATATCAAATGCAAGGCAATATTATTGTAAGAAATGTATATTCTATATATATTGATTGCTCCATGGGCGTATATAGAAAATAATTTCGGAGGGGGCTGGGAATATTTCGGGGGGGGGGGGCTGAGACCATTTCCGGAGTATGGAATACTAACAATTTAGATATTGGAAGAGTTTTAGCCAACTTAAACGCTATTACACCCAAAATAGAATATGTTTTATGAACTAAATGATCTTATTCAATTTATTTTTAACGGTTTAATCAAAATTTTTACCGATGAAATCAAAATTTCGGGGGGGGGGGGGCTGCAGCTCCCTCAGCCCCCCCTTATATACGCCCATGGATTGTTGCTTTTAGTGGAACCGAAAAGTATTATGTTATCTTTTTTCAGATTAAGCGAAAATAATACAACGATGGGTTCAACCACCAACAGGAAAACGACCTGCGTAGAGCAAACCTACAGAATAGATTTGTCGTTATTTTATCGTTCTTAAACATGGCAAACGATACAAAATTAAAATAAATGGATATAAACAATCCATCATTTTATTCCATCATAATTTATTTCATAATTTGAAAAATGTTAAATAATTTTCACACCATAATTTTATTTGTTGAGATCTCTAGTAATGTATTTGATGAGTAAGGCCTCTTCAGGTGAATTATTTACCTTATTTTTAAAGTGTTTATATAGTTGTGGCGTAACTAATTGTACCTGCGAGTGGAGGACGTTGTGGCGGTTCAGGAAAATATGTTTTATGTTTAGTAAAAGTCCTTCGGTTTTCGTGATGCATCGATGATTAGATTAGATTAACTGTTGACTCATACCCTCCGCTTCTCACGGGGTGCATATCGGTTATTCGTCCTATTGTGCGAGTCCTAATTTGGTAACCTTAATCGATGATACGAATATTCCCAAGAAATACACCTTTCGCCACTTTTTTTTTGGTGCTACGACTTTTTCTTTCTGTTTTTTTTTTTTTTTTTTTTTTTTTTTTTTTTTTTTTTTTTTTTTTTTTTTTTTTTTACGGCGTATCAACAAATCTTGGCTATTAGCGCCGACATCCAGGGTGCAGCCAGGAATTTTCTCAGCGAGCCCTGAGATGAGAAAATTTCTGGCGCCGATGGGGATCGAACCCACCATCTCCAGCTTATGAATCTAGCGCGCTAGCCACTAGACCACGGGAGACCCCTTTTGGGTAGTATTCCTGGATAAATGCGCTATCGAACGTAAACCATGATTTTTTGGTCGCATGCATAGTTTATTTTTTAAACAAAGATCTAACTCCAATGTTTGTTTTCTTTTAATTAAGGTGCTTCGACTGCTAGGGTCATTAGCATCACCGTGTATACCTTGTTTTTTACCAACCATGTTCTTCATACCCCATTTGATTCATTGATTGATTTTTATATACTAGCTGTACGCACGACTTCGCCCGCGTGGATAGTGACTTAGGGCAGCATTTTTTAATATATTTCTGGTTTATTTTAAATTATAAACACCGTCGTATGGGTATTTAAAAAAAATCTACTTTACCAGAAAAGTCGTGCTTCTCTATACACGATATTAGGCGTATAGCCATGGGGGATGAAGCTTACAGGCTGCTAGGATTGTTAAAAGTCACAGAGCCACTAAGCTGACCCGTTAGGGATTGTTAACCCCTAGTGCGTATAGAGTGTCTAACAGACAGCAGCCGTACAGACAAAGGGACAAAAATTATAAAAAAAACATTGTTTTGGGTACTATTGCGTTGATAAAGGCCCCCAATAGGATTTTCCCCCCATATATATATATATATATATATATATATATATATATATATATATACAGACAGCTATTATTTTATTATTTGTATGGATATCTATCCATACAGCAAGCCAATCTTGTCAGTTAACGAACTAGTTCAATCATTTGCTAGGGAAATACTATATACAAAGTTTCGCGACCAAAACACAAAAAAAAAACTCTAAAAATACTTAAAAAATACTCAAAAAATCCTTTCTTAGCGAGTGTTAACGTTTTAAAGGGAGTTTCCATGCAAAATTTCAATATTTTCTGTCAATTGTTTTGGGGTGGGCGATGATAGTTCAGTGAGTCCGTGAGTGGGTGTTATTTGACAAATATATAGTAGCCAGTTCAGTTTATAGTTTTCTCCCGACAGCGACCATCTTCCTCAACGGGACAATTAATATAATCAATTATGTACATGCTTTTTTGTATTCTAAAAGTCTGCAATTTTATTTTAGTCGTTTTACATTAAATACGTACTAGCCTTATAGGCTTTACATTAAATACGTACTAGCCTTATAGTCTTTACATTAAATACGTACTAGCCTTATAGTCTTTACATTAAATACGTACTAGCCTTATAGTCTTTACATTAAATACGTACTAGCCTTATAGTCTTTACATTAAATACGTACTAGCCTTATAGTCTTTACATTAAATACGTACTAGCCTTATAGTCTTTACATTAAATACGTACTAGCCTTACAGTCTTTACATTAAATACGTACTAGCCTTATAGTCTTTACATTAAATACGTACTAGCCTTATAGTCTTTACATTAAATGCGTACTCGCCTTATGGTATTTCGTTTAATTTTTATCTCTATCCATTTTTTTCAACATATGCCCGATAATCCGACATGCTTCAAGCCCGGAACGTGGTGGATTAAAGAAAATTTACTATATAATATATAGTAAATTTTCTTTTTTATTACTTTTGTTAAAAACAGGATATATTATATCCTGTTTATAACAAAACTAATAATTTAAGCCTTTTTTTTCTAGTAAAAAGATTGAGGCATGCATTTCTATAGTACCACCTCAAAGAGCATGCACGGGACTTAAAGTTAGAGGATACGTTATATCGTATGTAGGCTTTTATGAGTTTCTATTCTATAGTTTACAAGTCGCAGGATGGATAATGTTACGGCACTGCTCCAAGGAGTTCTCACGAGGAAAGGGATCTTACTTGGAACAACGGCTTGTAAATTCTTTGTATCCGAGAGCAGCTGGTAGCTCTTCAAATCACAATGGTTTGTGTTTGTTTTTCTCATACATGAATAGGCTGGAGAGTATTCTCTTCCAATTAAATGGCTGACGTATGATTGACGAAGATATTTTATGTGAATATCCTGACGTTGGAACATATGAATGCCAGTTTCCCAGTAGGAGATCTGGATGAATGTACTAAATTGAATACTCAATATCTCCTTTTCTAAGTCAATAATTCGCATTTAACTATTTTAATACGCTTGACAAAAGGCGGAATCGGTTAATATTTTGTTTTGACATTTCTTTAAAAATTAAACATTTCGATGATAGCCAGATTTACGTACCACAATACATGTTGATTATAATAGACAATGTAAAGAATCACGTCGAACATTTCATGAACTATCGTTAAAACGATAAACACCAGAGGTTTTTTTTGTCAAGAAACTTTGTATACAGTATTCCCCTAGCAATGATTAAACGAGATCGTTAACCACCAAGATTGGTTCATCTGGAGGGGGGTTACTCCGAACCCAAAGTACTTATTCTCCCATACCGGCAGCAATTGTTGTTGTATGGCAACGGAACTCGGTATTCGTTGTGGAAATATTAATAGTAAAATGTGTTGTAAAAATAAACTAAATCGGTTCATTAGAACCCCCCCCCCTTCTAATTAGGCCATTACCAACCCAAGATTACCAAAAACAATGATTTTTAGAATTTTTGTCTGTATGTCTGCTGTCTGTCAGACACTCTATACACACTAGGGTCAGCTTAGTGGCTCAGTCACGTTTAACAATCCAATATATATATGTGTGTGTGTTTTCTGCAACTCGGCTTCTTTCTACAGCGGTCTTTCTCCTCCTTTCATCGCAATATTTCGCCGGATTCCTCTCCGGCTTCTTCTGGCAGTCACTCATCCTTGCTGGTTGGTAAGGGAATGTTCAATTACCAACCTTCCCTTACCAACCAGCAAGGATGAGTGTCTGCCAGAAGAAGCCGGAGAGGAATCCGGCGAAATATTGCGATGAAAGGAGGAGAAAGACCGCTGGAGAAAGAAGCCGAGTTGCAGAAAACACATCTAATTCCCAGCGAAGCAGCTTGAAAGTTAACATATATATATATATATATATATATATATATATATATATATATATACATATATATATATATACATATATATATATATATATATATATATATATATATATATATATATACATATATATATAACCAAAAATGGTGCCATAAGTGACTATCTTCGCGGACGAATTCGCGGGAACAGCTAGTGTTGAATAAAACTAAATTTTATAACTAAATTTTATTTATTATGATTAAAGTACTAATATTGTTATTATAAAATGTGGATTGGTGGTAGAAGATTGAAAATTTTAGGTTGTATATATGTTTTAATGCCAAATCATAAAAAAAAAAAAAATGTTTCGGGTGGGCCACCCTTATCACTTAGCCTTATGAAAAATAGTTTACATCCTATTCTCAGACCTACTGAATAGCCGTTTCGGAGAAGTTCGGTCACAAACACTGTGACACCAGAATTTATATATATATATATATATATATATATATATATATATATATATATATATATATATATATATATATATATATATATATATATATCCAAATAGGAAAACCAACAAACTCCAAGGTCTCCACCACAAATGACCTTTGTGGTGGAGACCTTGGAATTTGTTGGTTTTCCTATTTGGATGCAGTACCACCACCGTCCAGCCAAATCAATGTCAAGATATATATATATATATATATATATATATATATATATATGTATATATGTTTATATATGTTATTGACGTACAGGGTACATTAGATAGGCTTACGTAAGTCTGGATATAGGCGTAACCTGTAAGCGGTTATATCGTCCGTACCATGTTAAACTATCGAATATGCAAAAACTTGTTTTTCAGATTCGAGACTTTGCTCTAAGATTGTGGACGATACGGCTTATCGTGAATTGTCGCAACTCTCAAGCTCTTTAGAATAGCCTTTAATGTCGTAAACAAAGTATCGAATAAGACCATTTTTCGATATATTCCTTCGTTAATGGATAGAATATGTTCGTTCTCTAGTTTGCTCCGATTTGCATATTCGATAGTTTGACATGGTAGGGACGATATGGCCAAATAATAAAGATTAAAAACAACAAATTAATTAGTGGCAAATTGTTATTATTGTTCAAAGTAGACTCAGAAATCCGGTGATTATTTTGAACCATGAAGCCGAGAGATGAAATTTGTTTTGAACATGACAGTTTTGACTGTAAATAATTGAGACAGATTGGTTTGACAAATGGAAATAGGAACGACTTGACGGTGACAAACTCTCAATCGACATTCCACTCACAAAGACGGGAGATGTTTCTCAGTGAGCCTGAAAAATTGCTTTCATTACAGATAACTCTTCTCTATCAGGAAAACTTATAGTTGTCATATATACAGTATATTTTCTTCACGTGCTCGCTTTTTTCCCAGCGATTTATCTTATTTTTTAGTTGCTTGGAGAGGGCAATAAACTTATTCTAAAAACAAATGAGAGAAGAAAATATGTCGGACCAATCAGGGGCGGGAATAAATTGAACCCAATCCGAGGTAAGGATAACTTGGACTAAAGAGAGCTGGAAACAAGTTAGGCCACTAATAGGAGAAAGAAATATGCCGGACCAATCAGAGAAGGGAATAAGTTGGACTAATGAGAGAAGAAAATATTTTCTTCTGATCAGGGATCTATTACCTTGGACTAAAGAGAGCTGGAAACTCTCAATAAGCCAACTTACCCCTTCTCTGATTGTGTTCAACTTTTTCTCCTATCTGATTGGCCGATATATTAGACCAATCACAGAAGAGAATACGATTGACCAATCAGAGGCGAAAATACGTTCGATCAATCTGTGGAAGAACAAAGTAAACCAATAAGAGAATGGAATTACGGAAGGGAATAATTTGGACCAATCACTGAAGAGAATAATTTCGACCAATGAATGGCGCAAACATGTTGGACCAATCGGGGAAGCCATAAACTTGACAAATAATTCAATAGAATACATTGGAGAAATTAGGGAAGGGGATAACTTGGACCAATCACAGAGGAGAATACGATTGACTAATCATAGGCGGAAATACGATTGAACAATCAGAGGTGGAAATACGTTCGACCAATCACAGGAAGAATAAAGTAAACCAATAAGAGAAGGGAATAATGTGGACCAATTAGGGAAGGGAATAACAAGAACCAAATCCAGAATAGAATAAATCGGACCAACCGGAGACGGAAATACCTTGTAGTAATCAGAGAAGCCATAAATTAGACCAATAAGAGAAAGGAATAAGGGGGGCCAATTAGGGAAGGGAATACCAAGAACCAATGACTGAAGAGAATAATTTCGACCAATCAAGCTGCAAATATGCACGAAAGCTACTGCGCATGCGCGAACGTCAGCGGACACTTTTTTGTGACACTTTTAGCATAAATATGCTTTGGTGGTGACTAAACTGGTAAAAAACGTTACAAAAAGTGAAACAAAAAAGAGCCTGCTGACGTTCACGTATGCGGAGTAGCGTTAACACTTGCGCAGTCGCGTTCGCGCATACGAAGTGGCGTTGGCATGCGCAGTGGCCATGTACGAAAAAGAAGACTATATTTGTCACAAAAAAGTGTCCGCTGGCTTTCGCGCATGCATAGTGGAGTTCGCATATGCGCAGTTACGTTCGCGCATGATTAGTGGAGTTCGCATATGCGCACTGGCGTTCGCGCATGAGCAGAGGCTTTCGCGCATGTGCAGACGCGTTCGCGCATGCACAGTAGTCATTTACGAAAAAGATTACTGTATGTTTTAGAGTACATTACATCGGTTTATCGGGTGGACCTATCGTTACAAAAAAGTTTCACAAGAAGGTTTCCACTGGTTCGCGCATGCGCGGTGACCATGTACATAAAAGATACATAAGAAGATTTGTCGGGTGGACCTAAACAATATTAATGGTCCTGAAATTGAGCAGAAGGCTATAAACAAAATAATTTTTTTTGTAACGGTTTTTTTCCAGTTTATTCGCCGCTAAAGCATATTTATGCTAATAATACAAAATAATACATTGGACCAATTATGGAAGGGATTAACTTGGACCAGGCCCGGAAGAGAATAAGATTGGCCAATCATAGGCGGAAATACGATGGAGCAATCAGAGGTGGAAATACGTTCGACCAATCAAAGGAAGAATAAAGTAAACCAATTAGAGGTGGGAATATGGTGGACCAATGAGGGAAGGGAATAACTGGGACCAATCACAGAAAAGAATAAGTTGCACCAATTGGAGACAGAAATAAGTTGTAGCAATCAGAGAAGCCATAAATTATACCAATAAGGCTGGGGAATAATGCCGATAAAGACAATAGTAAATAAGTTGGACCAATGAGAGTATCGAATACGTTGGACCAATCAAAGGCGGAATGACGTTGGACCAATCTGAGGAAGAATAAAGTAAACCAATAAGAGAAAGGAATAACTTGGACCAATCAAAGAAGAGAATAATTTGGACCAATCAGAGACGAAAATAAGTTTGACCAATCGGAAAAGCCAAAAATTAGAAAAATAGATCGATAGAATACATCGGACCAATTAGGGTACTTGGACCAATCACATAAGAGAATAATTTGGACCAATTGGAGACGGAAATAAGTTGGAACAAATCGAGAAGCCATAAATTAGACCAATAAGAAAAGAGTACAACGTTGTTTAAACACCCTGAATAAGTTGGACCAATGAGAGTATGAAATACGCTGTACCAATCCAAGACAGAATTATGTTGGACCAATCTGAGAAGGAAATAAGATGGCATAAATTACTTATAATTAGGGATTATGATGCGGAGGGATAATTACCAGAGGAAAACACCGTTGGCATTATCAGAATCCAAACGGTTAGTATTTTCCTAAGGTGATTACCGATTCAAGTACTGTGCACCCCTGCTTAACTTGAACAATAAAGAGGAACTCTTGTATTTAATATGGTATACCCTTTGGCTAGATAAATTATATTTCGGAATAAGGGTGCACATTGGAACCAATCCGATCTGATCCGATAGCCACCGACTGTAGGAAGGAAAACAAACACAAGCATCTTAACGGAGGGTCCTACCCCATTGGCCCCGAACACATCCGATCCGATCTGATCCGACAGCTTCCGACTCTCGGCCGTTCAAACTTGTTTTTAGCGCGGTTCCTTCCTCCCCCCATAGAGAGGAAACCCGCTTATGAGGTTGACCTTACACCGCAATCAGGAAGTTGTTTCAGACCCCATAGATCACGAAAGTATAGATGGGTTACGAATTTGCTCGCGCTTCCGGATTGCGTCTTAAGCGGCTTGCTTCAATATGGAGGGAGAGAAGAATCGCGCTAATAATACGAATACGATATACATATTCGCTTAATTTCATTGTTTGTTTACAACCATATTCAAAAATTCACTTTTTCGCGCGCCCTTTGTCACACTTAAATGGCCGATTTTAGGCTCAACTTTTTTCCAGACTCCCTCCAGTCCCTACTAACTCAATGGTTTTTAATTCTGCTATCTATTTAACCTTCCTCATACTGCTACAACTGAAGTTATCATTATTTCTTGTATTATAGCAGAAGTTATCATTATTTCTTATATTATTTTGTACTGTCAGTTTCCTGATGCCTAATCTATCCCATTTCTTCGAGAGGTTGTTTGAGTAGTTGTTGGCATTATGACGAAATACTATTTCTAGAACAATATTCAACGACCAGTGGGACACATGACTTATTGTGTGCCTAAGACCCGACAGCCGCAAAATCTTAACCGATTTGTGTGCAGACCTGTATGCGCATGTTGTAACGAGACATTAACAGTTAAACACATACTTACTGACTGCAGATTACGAGACAACCTAACAATTCCTCACGACTTACTTGCCGAAAATAGTCCACATATTAACACCATACTAACTCACTTAAAGATAATTAACCTAAATTCAAAAATCTAGCCCTAACTCCAATTTACCTCCTAAACTTAATTTAAAATAATGAACGAAATAGCCTTTAGAAAATTATTAATTTTTTTTTTTTTTTTTTTTTTTAATTACTGATCGGCAAATTTTGCTTGTAATAGCCTTCCTCCTCTGACGAGTCTACACTTCCCTGGGAGACAGCCCGAACGGGAAGCGAATTAAGTTAATTATCCTACATTTAAAAATAAAGCCCTATCTCCAATATAATCTTACCTCTTCTACCCCCCCCCCCACTTTTTTTTTCTCTTCACACTCTATTTAATATCTATTATATTACGAAATCTATCTATTGTTATTGTGAAATATATTATATAAAAAATGTTATTGTTATTATTAATTAGCTCACTAATGTACTAGCTATACTCATAAAATGTACTGGCTTGTTATATAGACTATGTGCAAAAAGTATTTTAGCACTTTCCTCCGAAGGAAAGTAGCTATTGAGGTTGCACTCATGACGGAATTTTTGAAAAATTTATTCAAATCTTTATCGATCCTACCTAGCAGACACCGAAAATGACCCCCATTAAAATTTATATATCTCGAGCCGCCGGTTAACTTATATATATATACATACATATAAATATATATATATATATATATATATATATATATATATATATATATATATATATATATATAAGTTAACCGGCGGCTCGAAGAAAGCACGTTTTTTAAAAGATAGATATAACTGGGAGAGAGGTAATCACTACACAGAGTCAAGGCACAAACTAGTTTATTCTCATCCTGCCGAGCCTTATATAGGCTTGGCTTGTTTGTTTACACTGTCTGGGTCCCTTCCTGCCTAACATATATATATATATATATATATATATATATATATATATATATATATATATATATATATATATGCATATATACATATATATATATGTCTGTTAACACGATAGCGGCCAGAGTTTGGTATATAGCATTCAATTAGCAAACGATTGAATGAGTTCGTTAACCACCAAAATCGGTCCACCGGAAGGGGGGGGGGGGGGGGTTACCCCGGACCCAAAACACTAATTCGACCATGTCAGCCGTAATATTTGTTATATTTCAACGAAACTTGGTATTCGTAGTGGTAATATAGAGAGAAAAGTGAGATATAAAAATGAACTAAATCGGTTCATAATGAGGGGGGGGGGGGGTTACTCCGGACCCACAATACCAATTCGCCACTACCAGCCGTGATTTTTGGTATATTTCGACGAAACTCGGTATTCGTAGTGGTAATCTACAGGTGAATATGTGTTCTAAAAATAAACTAAATCGGTTCATTAGGAGGGGGGAGGGGTTTACTCCGGACCCAAATTACTAATATACTCATACCGGTCGTAATTTTTTTTTTTTTTTTTTTTTTTTTTTTTTTTTTTTTTTTACGGCGCATCGACATAAATCTGGGCCATTAGCGCCGACGTCCAGGGTGCAGCCAGGAATTTTCTCAGCGAGCCCTGAGATAAGAAAATTTCTGGCACCGGTGGGGATCGAACCCACCATCTCCCGCTTATGAATCCAGCGCGCTAGCCACTAGACCACGGGAGACCCCACCGGTCGTAATTTCTGCTGTATTGTAACGAAACGCGGTATACGTCGTGGGTAACTCATGAGAAAGAAGTGCTCTAAAAATGAGCTGAATCAGTCAATCGGAAAGGGGGGTTTACTTTGTAATATATTTCAATAGAAAAGCCCGCCAGACGTAGGTTCACAAAGCCGCCGCAAGGAGCGATTTCTACCACTAGAGGGACTGTATCCTGTTCCTGCGTTAGATCAAAATACGACAATATGAGGTTTTTTGTATTTATTACGTAGTGTAGTAGGTACTACCTACTAGGTAGTACCTACTAGGTACCATGTGTAAACGTAACTCTGGAAGCAAATTGATAATTGATCAGTTACTCATTACAAAATTAAAAGAGAACTATTCATGTTTTTATTTTATTTATGTAGGATATTTTAAGCAAATTGTTCTGGAAAGCAGTCTACACTACCCAAATTATGAGGAAAGTGCTTAGTTATGCAGCTCGTGCGTGACGGCCTTTTGTAATATCTTTATGTACTCTTAAAGAGCAAGTCGCCAAAAGTTGCGAAACTCTTAATAAATAAATATCAATATCATCTAACTTAATATCAGCACTGCTATCGTTGAAATGGAACATTCACATGCTTATTAGACTTAGAAAAATACGGTCCAATGTTGGCACAGCCTTATTTGTTAAATTT
Organism: Gonocerus acuteangulatus; assembly: GCA_946811695.1. NCBI lineage: Eukaryota > Metazoa > Arthropoda > Insecta > Hemiptera > Coreidae > Gonocerus > Gonocerus acuteangulatus. The sequence goes on along the minus strand of OX328123.1, from coordinate 112,923,311 downwards.
TCTGGATTTTGATTGATTAGGCAAGGGATACCGTGTCCCCTGCAAGACCTGAAGAATGAATGACACTTCTCGTATATTTTATCGTGCCATTCATCCAAATATAAATTTGATCTCATTGAGAGTGGTATCATTTCCTTCTCCTATCGAATATTGGTTTCTCAACCCCTCCATCTTTCCGCTCTCTCTCTCTTTCTTCCCTATCTTTTCATCCTCCTCAGACACGGTAATACATTGGGAAGTATGTGAGACCCAAGGGAGCAGGAGAGGGGAGGTATAGGCTCCAATAAGACGAAGTGACATATTTTAGGCGGAAGACCGCGGTATAAATTTGATTTTATTCCCCCCATATCTGCGGGGAGTGAGCCCGACTGATGGAAGATGTCGGTTAAATGTGCTCTCGATATGAGTTAGAGGCTACGCATGTCGATTCTCTGATATATCGGCTCCGATTACAACCTTCCCTTAAAATTTACACTACAATTTTATAACAGATGTATTTACGTCAGATGTATTTTTTAGAAAAGATGTTCCTTTTAAGGCTCGAGCACACAGAGCGAATGCGGGGTCGACAGTACTTGAATCGGTAATCACCTTAGGAAAACACCAACCGTTGGACTTTTATAATGCCAACAGTGTTTTCCTCTGGTGTCAACTGGTAATTATCCCTCCGCATCATAATCCCTAATTATAAGTAATTTATGACACCTAATTTCCTTCTCAGATTGGTCCAACTTAATTCTGTCTTGGATTGGTTCAGCGTATTTCATACGCTAATTGGTCGAACTTATTTGGAGTTGTGCTTAAACAACGGTAAACTCTTTTCTTATTGGTCTAACTTATTTTCGTCTCTGATTGGTCCAAATTATTTTCTTCCATGATTGGTCCAAGTTATTTCCTTCCCTTATTATTTGAGGATATAATAATATAAACTATTTTTACCAGGGGGCTGCTGTTACCCCTTTATCGAGCTCTTGAAGATCTCTTAACTTCTGCATGGTCGACAGAGTTACCTTCTTCCTTTTCATGGCCATTACACAGCAAATTAAAAAAAGAAAAGAAAAGAAAAATGCGTTTAATGCACTCCACTTACGGTCTTTCGACGTTTTAAGCACTGCAATTCTGCGGTTCAGGCGAGATTTACTTCTGAATCATTTTTATAGAGAATTTCAAGCTTTCGAATGACCACTTTCCACATATCCCGATTGCCGTTTTCGAGATATTTAAAAATAAAACATACAAACATCCCAAAACTCTTTCATCTTAGTTCGGCTGTATGTTATGTCTGGAACAATTTTCAAGTAAATCAATCGTTTTTGGATACCCAAACCGAAAATTAGTTAGGAAAACTAATTAAGTAGAACCTCTCGCCTACTGATTAAGATATTTTAAATGATTTTGACAATATCCTCTTGGAGAAATACTTCATAAATCAAGAAGATTCCAAAAAAGCTTTCGCTGACGTCATCGCCTGCACAAGTCCGGAATAAACGTCCTTCCTGTTTGGAGAAAAGTGTTGGGTCAACTGGTTCTTATTTCGATTAATAAAGTTTATTACAAAATAAGTTAGAGTCTACTACAGTTAATATCTACTACAGTTTAATATTTTCACATTTGCGTCTTATAGAATATCTAGTTGATAACCAGCTATAAATATATGAAGAACAGGGAATACTAGTATTTGTTAGTTAGAATATTTTTTATTTAGTGGATTGCTCATAACATTTGTTCAAGCTGGCTCTTGTCCAAGAAGACTTTGCTCCGAGATTTTTGGCAACAGTTTCCAGTGTTGTAGATTTAATACAGAGAATTCCTTAGATAATTTCTGCGTTTCTACAATGAAAACTTTTCTATAGAAAGAATTTATTAATAAAATGAAATAATATATTACTACTTTGTTTTCCAAAGAGCACAGCACTGATAGACCGAACCTAATCATGAAATATTGATATTTGAATTATCTCTTATTTACATATATAACAGAAATAATATTATAATAGTTATATTACGTCTGAGAGAATATTATATTAAACTATATGCCACGTCCGTTAGATTTGAACACCGAGGTTGGATTTGTTGAGCACAATTTGAAATTACGATTTCGAAGTTGAAATCTGATAATGATACATCGTTATCATAATATTCCTTCATAGTTATCTTGCGTTAGGTAAACCAAAATTCCGATTAAAATTTCTTGCAACTATTCCCCGCTATGGTTTTCTGTCTATACGTAATATGTAATAACCTTAAGTGTCCGATTCGCAGAAACTGCTTCATCTGAGAGAGTTTCCATATCATTCTTACACCTCGTGTCAATCTGAATGCCTAAAATAAATATTCTTAATATCTGGAGGAAAACACCTACTACAATAAAATGAAGAAAAGTTAGATTTTAGACACCACTTTCTTACAGCATCGAGCCTCTAGGACGTTCGCTCGGAAATATCTATGGTCTTGTTTTACTGGTAAGTTAATATTACTGGTAAAATTAATTCAATAACAACAAGGAATTAAAAACTGCGGAAATCGAACACAAAATCTGTTCAAATCAATGAAAGTAACATTTTCGAAGTTTTATTTCTTCTTAATGAAAAGCACTTATTTCTCCGATTGACATCGTTCCATCGAAAATTACTTGAGAACATTTTTTGTAGAGAATTTATTAAACTTTTGAATGGTTCCTTTTCACTTACTACGACGTCCTAACCGTTTTCGAGATATTTTAGAATATATACGAAGATCCCAAAACGTTTCATTTTCTTATACTTCGTAAAATTCAAACGAATCAAAATGAAAGTATATTCGTTTCGATGAATTTTAAACTTTCCCAACAACTTTGAATTTAATCAATCGTTTATGGAAACGAAAATTAGCTGGTAAAACTAGTAGTATCAACTTCTCTTCTGAACGGTTACAGATATCTCTTTAAGAATGGTTAGAGAAAGGAGCTACGTCCAATTATCTGTTTTTTTATTTATTTCTTTACGGAGCCCCACAACAGCAAGGCGATTTGCTTACGTAAATGGTTAATTAAACAAAATGAATATAATCAATATAAAATAAAAGAGTAAAAATTAGATTATAATAAAGTATTTAAATTATATAAAATTTACACAAAATTATTAAATAAAAATAAAATAAAGTAAATAAATACCAAAAAAAAATATAGTCTAATAAAAAAAAACTAAAAAAAAAAAAAAAGAAAAAAAAATTACACAATCAATTAATAAAAATTGTGAAAATTATGATAATAATAAGTAATATAATTCTTTATTGCAAGATAAAAATCATTATTATGTCTTTGTGTCTGTATTGGTAGAGATTTGATAAGAGGACTTTATTTTCTATGCTTAAGCCACATCTAGGAGCGCGAACACACCCACACACACACACATAAACAGAAACACACACACTCACAGTGACTCACATACACACATCCATACCTGCATATTACGACGCGTACGCAGGGCTTGTTAAGTCATATTTTGTCATAAAGTTTTAGTTTATGTAAGTGTTGTAGAATGGTAACAATGTGTGGGCTTTTTTAACATAGTCATGTTTTTTAATGAATAAGAAAGAATTTCTCAAAAACTGTTCAAGATAATTTAATTCTAATTATGCCATCAGAAGATAGTTAAATTTTCCTTTAAAAAAAACTGTAATTTTATTCACTAAACCTATTATTAAAAATCGAGATTTTTTTCCTCAGCCCCCTAACGGACTACGGATTCAATACTTACACAAACACTTTTACGTTTAATAAGCATTAAATCCATGCAAATGAAGTGCGGGTTTATTGAGGCATAAATTGGACGATTGGCTCTCATTTGTCAAAAAATGTGAAATGGAGTTTGGTCTCTTTCAAATACCTTGTGTAAAGAAATTAAAAATTATTCTGTTTGTATTGTCCAAACTGTGTGAATCCATTGTCCTGTCCGGAAGCAATAAAAATTAACTGGAAGAAATGATTGGAAAAGTTTTTCATTTGCGAGATATGTTACATTTGTGTTTTACAAATTTTCAATGATTTATCTTTTACATGATATAGTTGGCTCTAAATTATTTGCTAATATAATTGATAATTTGCCAAAAGTGCAATTGGATCTTTATAAACTTGTACAGTGGATCCATCCACTGTCTAACAGTACTAATGCTGGTAGCAGGACGGCAATCCATCAGGAACCATGAATCTATGTGAAAGCGGAACGTCTTCCATTGCAATAGGTCAATCGTGCTGAAGAAGATATTCGTCCAAATTACCGCACCACACGATAACTTGGAGCTGATGCTAATTGTGTGATCTTCACATGGCATAAGGATTAACATGAGACCAAGTATGCGAATTGGTACTGTTAAATATGCCATCATTGTGAATGTGGCCTTGTCTGTCCACAAAATACAGCGGCCGAACTGAGGTATAAAATTTTTCCTCCCTCAATGTTTTGCACAATTTTTTAGCGCGGTTTCTCCCTCCCCCATAGGGAGGAACCCCGCTTATAAGGTTGATATAATGAAACAATCCGGAAGTGCCGACTAGAAAATTTCGCGTTTCAGAACCCCTAGAGACCGAAAATAACGGTGGTTCGAATTTGTATATGTATATATATATATATATATATATATATATATATATATATATGTGTGTATATATATATATATATATATATATATATATATATATATATATTTGTCTGTTCGCTCTGTAGCTCCCAGACGAATGGTCCGATTTTGATGAAATTTGGTACAAAAATCTTTCGTCTAATTTGAAAGGTCAGGTTCGTTAACCAGCAAAATCCGCCTACTGGAAGATGGCGTTTGGGGCGAAATTCGCGCAAAAAAAATCGTAACGCTTACCTTTTTGAGTTCAGAAGCTTGTAAGTACTCGTTTTATATGCTTCCTGGGCTAGGAAAACGAATGAAACCATTTTCAAGGCGATAGCTTTAACCGTTTTCGAGAAAATTGGAAAAATAGTTGTTGAATACCGTTTTTGGTTTGGGTACTTAGAATCATGGGATTCAGTTGAAACATTTTCTGCATGTTCTACTTTCATTAAAACTAATATGTTGACATTTTGGTTACGTTTGGAGTTAAGGAAGGGTTAGAATAAAATATTTTATTAACAGACTTAAAAAGTTTTGGTAACTTTGTATATTTTCCTTAATATCACGAAAAAGGTTGAGAATCTTGGTAAACGAAAGAATACCATTAGAAAGCTTACTAAATGCTCTACAAAAAAGGTTCTGATGAAAGTTTTGATTAGGCGATGTCAATCGAAGAAATAAGTGCTTAAAACATTAAAGTAATTGATTTTGCTTATTCGAACTGTTCTTTTTGTCTGTTTTTATTCCTTTTTATTTTTTAATTGCTTATAGTTGGATAATGTATTTTACAATAAAACAGATTAGGCAAAATAAGAAAAACAATTCATTGTTAGAAATATAGCTTGCCAAGAGAAAAAGATTCGTTGACGTCTTTTGAATATTTTCAATTGCCTTTATGCTGTTGGTTTTTTTATTTTTTAATTGATTTTATCTGTAGAATTATTACTATAGTAAAAGGACACAGGAATGTGTGAAAATATTTGATATTTTCCAATTCATTGAAACGTATGAAATGAAGTATCGGTAGAAGAGGATTCTAGGGTCTTGCGGACCTGACCCCAGGTATAGCCATAAAACCCTTTGAACAAAGGCCGAGGAAAATATTATCTGTTTTTATTCTATGCTTTTCAAATGAGAATAGGGATATGAACAGGAACCGGGGTCTCCCGTGGTCTAATGGCTAGCGCCTTGGATTCATAATCCAAGGCTCCGGCAGGAATTTTATCATCCCACGGCTCGCTGGTGAAATTCCTCGCTACACCCTGGATGTCGGCGCTAATGACCTAGATGTAGATGTGCCGTAAAAAGAAAAAAAAAAAAAAAAAAAAAAAAAAAAAAAAAAAAAAAAAAAAAAAAAAAAAAAAAAAACTAGGACCGCGTTAAGATGACGCAGTTCCTGCGAGTCGGACTTTTTTGTAATTTTTGTCTCTTTCCCTTGGTTTTTTATTGCTTTTTATTTTTGTAATTTATTATGTTAGGAAAATGTATTTGTTTGTAAAACAGGATAGGAAAAATGAGACCAATTTTCTGTTGCTAGAAATAATGAAAATTTTGGGAACTTCGTATAATTTCTTAATATCTCGAGAACGGTTGAAAATCTTGGGAAGCGAAAGGTTACCATTCGAAAGCTTACTAAATGCTCTACAAAAAATGTTCTGACGAAAGTTTTAATTAGGCGATGTCAATCGGAGAAATAAGTGCTTAAACCATTAAAGTAATTGATTTCGTTTATTCGAACGGTTTTTTGTCTGTTTTTATTCCTATTTTTTCATTGCTTATAGTTGGATAATGTATTTGACAATAAAACAGGTTAAGAAAAATAAGAAAAACAATTTAATGTTAGAGATATGGATTTCCAAGATATAGCTTTTCAACTGCCTAGCGTCCTTCCTAGGGAGGGTTGTTTGTCTTTGATTTTGGTACTTAGAATTATGGGATACAGTTGAAACATTTTCTGCATGTTCGAATTTCATCAACACTAATATGTTGAAATTTTTGTTACGTTTAGAGTAAAGGAAGGGTTAGAATAAAATATTTTATTAACAGACAAAAAAAGTTTTGGTAACTTTGTATAATTTCGTTAGTATCTCGAAAACCGTTGACAATCTTGTGAAGCGGAAGATTACCATTCGGAAGCTTACTAAATGCTCTACAAAAAAGGTTCTGAAGAAAGTTTTAATTAGGCGATGTCAATCGGAGAAATAAGTGCTTAAAGCTTTAAATTAATTGATTTAGTTTATTCCAATAGTTCTTTTTGTCTGTTTTATTTCTTGTTATGTTTTAATTGCTTATAGTTGGATAATGTATTTGACAATAAAACTGGTTAAGTAAAATAACAAAAACAATTTATTGTTAGAAATATAGATTTCCAAGATTCCAAGACCTTGTCACTAGCGGGTCCGTTTCTAGTGTGGCCGACCCTTCCAGGTAAGATTGTAAATCATGACCTTTCAAGACTTTTCTACTCACAGGAATGGCGTTAGTGACCTTAAGGGTTGACACGCCATTATAATAATTAATTAAAAAAAAGACTGGTGGAACCAAAATAATAACTGCTTCTATTTTAATCTTTCCAAATTAGACTAGGGATATGAACGGAACCGCGCTAAGATGATGCAGTTCCTGCGAGACGGACTTTTTTTAGTTTTATTTCAATTTGAAATTTAGTTCAATTTTATTTGAAAACATTTCAAATTAAGTGTAAATTTTGGATTAAAATTATTCGAACAGCCTGAAATGTTTTTGAATTCTATCCTCAAAATTTCTAATCAAAACTGGGGCCCATATAAATTTCGTAAAAGATAAATCAATGAAAAATTGAAAAACAAGAAATGTGATATATCTCTCAAATGAAAAATTTTTCCAATCGTTTCTTCCAGTTGCTTTTATTGCTTCCGGACTGGGCAATGGATTCCCACAGTTTGGCCAAAAAAAAAAAAAATGAATAATTTTTAATTTGGTATTTGAAAGTAACAAAACTACATTCCACATTTTTTTTTACAAAAGGGAGCCAATCGTTCAATTTATCCCTAAATAAACCTGCACTTCATTTGCATGGATTTAATGCTTACTAAATGTAGAAGCTTTCGTGTAAGTATTGAATCTGTAGTCCGTTAGTGGGCTGTGGAAATAAATCGCGAAAAAACTCTGATTCCTCAATAAAAACAAAAGTGCGTTAGCGGACGTCCAGAAAGTATCTTTTAATATATCATGTACTTTGAGGTTGCTGGCAGAGAAGGAAGATCTTCAGGTAAATGAAAAAACGTCCAGTTCCTTCACAACAGTTTATTTTTCCCGCTTAGCGCTTTCGGTAGCTCTTGCTACCATCCTCAGAACTGTGACAAAATGAATAGAATAAAACAGTCGCATAACAGCAATCTTCTAAATATTAAAATGCTCACTAAACCTACACGTAAAATAATAAATAAATAATCACAATAATCTTGATTCGTCAACACAAACATTAAAAAACAATACAATACAAACAAAAACACAAGTCATACGTGATAAAATGAAATGGCTAAAGTTGAGGAGAGAGACTCACCTATATTGAGTTCAGCTTCACTGCTGAGGGCTGACTGAAGGGAAGCCGGGAGAGAGCCTGCTGATTCGTATCTATCCTTTTATTTAAATCTTTATCTTTTAATAATGGTTTTGATGAATCAAATTACAGTTTTTTTAAAGGAAATTTTATCTATTTTATGATGGCATAATTAGAATTAAATTATCTTGAATAGTTTTTGAGAAATCCTTTGTTATTCATTAAAAAACATGACTTAAAAAAACAGAAAATTAGACATAGGTCCTTTTCCTTTAGGAATCGGACCATACTTCAAATGATCTTTTTTGTTGGAAATTATGTGTACAATCACCTCCTAGAGTTTGGCTACTTAGACCTGAATCACCCTGTATATATATATATATATATATATATATATATATATACACATACACACACACAAAAATTTATCTAATAAACTGTCTTAATTACAGATTAAGAGCAAATTAGTTTGTTCCTTACTAAACCGAATATTTTAATTCGCTAAACAAATTTATTATTAAATCAAATATTCAAGTAAGTCAATATCAAGTATATCATAAAAAAAAGTCCGTCTCGCAGGACTGCATCATCTTAGCGCGGTTCCGTTCATATCCCTAGTCTAATTTGGAAAGATTAAAATAGAAGCAGTTATTATTTTGATTCCACCAGTCTTTTTTTTTAAATTAATTATTATAATGGCGTGTCAACCCTTAAGGTCACTAACGCCATTCCTGTGAGTAGTAAAGTCTTGAAAGGTCATGATTTACAATCTTACCTGGAATGGTCTGCTACACTAGAAACGGACCCGCTAGTGACAAGGTCTTGGAATCTTGGAAATCTATATTTCTAACAATAAATAGTTTTTGTTATTTTACTTAAACAGTTTTATTGTCAAATACATTATCCAACTATAAGCAATTAAAAAATAACAAGAACTAAAACAGACAAAAAGATCCATTGGAATAAACGAAATCAATTAATTTAAAGCTTTAAGCACTTTTTTCTCCAATTGACATCGCCTAATTAAAACTTTCTTCAGAACCTTTTTTGTAGAGCATTTAGTAAGCTTCCGAATGGTAATCTTCCGCTTCAGAAGATTGTCAACGGTTTTCGAGATACTAACGAAATAATACAAAGTTACCAAAACTATTTTTGTCTGTTAATAAAATATTTTATTCTAACCCTTCCTTTACTCTAAACGTAACAAAAATTTCAACATATTAGTGTTGATGAAACTCGAACATGCAGAAAATGTTTCAACTGTATCCCATAATTCTAAGTACCAAAATCAAAGACAAAGAACCCTCCCTAGGAAGGACGCTAGGCAGTTGAAAAGCTATATATCTTGGAAATCCATATCTCTAACATTAAATTGTTTTTCTTATTTTTCTTAACCTGTTTTATTTTCAAATACATTATCCAACAATAAGCAATTAAAAAATAACAAGGAATAAAAAACAGACAAAAAGAACAGTTCGAATAAGCGAAATCAATTACTATAAAGTTTTAAGCTCTTATTTCTCCGATTGACCTAATCAAAACTTTCATTAGAACCTTTATTTTAGAGCATTTAAATTTAATAAGCTTTCTAATGGTATTCTTCCGATTACCAAGATTCTCAACCTTTTTCGAGATATTAAGGAAAGTAAACAAAGTTACTAAAACTTTTTATGTCTGTTAATAAAATATTTTATTCTAACCCTTCCATAACTCCAAACGTAACCAAAATTTCAACATATTAGTTTTGATGAAAGTAGAACATGCAGAAAATGTTTCAACTGAATCCCATGATTCTAAGTACCCAAACCAAAAACGGTATTTAAAAACTATTTTTCCAATTTTCTCGAAAAAGGTTAAAGCTATCGCCTTGAAAATGGTTTCATTCGTTTTCCTAGCCCAGGAATCATATAAAACGAGTACTTAGAAGCTTATGAACTCAAAAACGTAAGCGTTACGATTTTTTTTGCGCGAATTTCGCCCCAAACGCCATCTTCCGGTAGGCGGATTTCGCTGGTTAACGAACTTGACTTGTCAAATTGGACGACGGATTTTTGTACCAAATTTCATCAAAATCGGACCATTCGTTTTCGACCTAGAGAGCGAAAAGACAAATATATATATATATATATATATATATATATATATATATATATATATATATACAAATTTGAACCACCGTTATTTTCGGTCTCTAGGGGTTCTGAAACGCGAAATTTTCTAGTCGGCACTTTCGGATTGTTTCATTGTATCAACCTTATAAGCGGGGTTCCTCCCTATGGGGGAGGGAGGAACCGCGCTAAAATCTATTTGGGTGGTTAAGCTAACAAAAAAAGTCCGATTCGCAGGAACTGCATCATCTTAGCGCGGTTCCGTTCTTATCCGAAGTGCGATTAGGAAAGAAATAGTAGCAGCTATCGGTAGGTTTTGATCTTTCATTAAAAATATAAAATAAAATCTCAAAAAGAAGGAAGCTTAAAGCGCCAAATATGGAAACTGACAGTTTTCTAAGCGGATGGGACTCTCCCGTCATCGCGACGCTCACTCTAGGAAAACTCTATTACCAATATGATTCTTATTTTCTCAGCTTTAATGAAATACTCATTCCACCGTTAAATAAACTTAAAAAACAAAAGTGAGGTAAACAGTGACAAAACCCCGTTTAAAATAACAAAACTAAAACGTTCGTAGTTTGAAGCACTTACTTCTCCGACTGACATTGCCCCATCGAAATTTGCTTCAGAATCTTTTTTGTAGAGAATTTAGTAAGCTTTTGAATGGTTATATCGTACTTCCCACTGTTTTGAAGATATTAAGGGGGGAAAAATGGTGCTAATACCTACCGATAGCTGCTATATTCCTTAACTAATCGCACTCGAGATAAGAACGGAACCGCGCTAAGATGATGCAGTTCCTGCGGGTTGGAATTTTTTTCAGACAAATAAATGTATTATGTTTATATTATAATATAAATATTATATTTGTAAGAAGAGCAAGTCACTTTAATTGCGGTGTAAAATATTGTCGCTAGCTAAATCTAAGTATTATATAAGCTCATAAGGAAAAAATGGTGCTAATGGCTCAGATTTCGATGCACCATAAAAGAAATAAAAAAAAAAATAAATAAGGACAATATACGATGATTCCGAACCATTTCATATCTGTTAATAAAATATTTTATTCTAATCCCAATAACGCTACACTTATACACAAATAACATTTTTTTAGGTATCTATTTAATACGAATAAAATAAGGTTATTATGAGCGATCCGCTGTGGCATACACCAAGTACTACCACCGTATGGAGTGCAACTAGTATAGACCGGTACGTCAGTACCACTGTGGTATGTAAAGAGTGGCAGTTCTGATACTCGCAAAAATTAGAAATCCTACATTCCTAAAGTTGTTTGGAGGCTTATCTTTATGACTCTAGAAAGGGACTTACAGATGACGAGGGTACACTGGGGAGCTACCTGGGGACAGGGAAAATTCCCCCCACCCTTAGCCTCCTAGCTCCTCACCTTCGAATTCCTATGATTTTGTTCAATGAATTTAAACAAAAAAATTAATAAATAGATAAAAACTGATGAAAATAGGGAATACCAAAAACAATTCTAAAGAACGAAATCAACACCAGTACAGTAATCTAGATATTCATAGGGCATCTTCGAATTCCAAGATGCCGTTGAAACAAAATATTGTTTCTATTTATACGTATCCTGTTTTATTGACTAATACATTTGACTACTATAAGCAATCACAAAAATAACGAGCAGTGAAAAACACTGTAGGAAACACACAAAAAGATTCGTTCAAATAAACGAAATTACCTATGTTTTAAGCACTTATTTCTCCAAATATGACCATCCCATCGCAAATGTCTTCAAAACATTTTTTGTAGAGAATTTAGTAACCTTTCGAATGGTAATTTTTTGCTTGCCAAGATTCCGAATTGTTTACGTGATATTAATGAAAATATACGAAGTTCCCAAAACTTTTCATGACTAAAAATGAAATATTTTATTTTAATCCTTCCTTTACTCCAAACGTAACCAAATTTTCAACATATTAGTTTTGATAAAATTCAAACATGCAGAAAATGTTTCAACTGAATCCCATGATTCTAAGTACCAAAATCAAAGACAAAAAGAACAGTTCGAATAAGCGAAATCAATTACTTTAAAGTTTTAAGCACTTATTTCTCCGATTGACATCGCCTAATCAAAACATTCATTAGAACCTTTTTTGTAGAGCACTTAGTAAGCTTTCTAATGGTATTCTTCCGTTTACCAAGATTCTTAACCTTTTTCGAGATATTAAGGAAAGTATACAAAGTTACCAAAACGTTTTATGTCTGTTAATAAAATATTTTATTCTAACCCTTCCTTAACTCCAAACGTAACGGAAAGTTTAACATGTTAGTTCTGATGAAATTCAAACATGCAAAAAATGTTTCAACTGAATCCCATGATTCTAAGTAACCAAACCAAAAACGGTATTCAAAAACTATTTTTCCAATTTTCTCGAAAACGGTTAAAGCTATCGCCTTGAAAATGGTTTCATTCGTTTTCCTAGCCCAAGAAGCCTATTAAACGAGTACTTACAAGCTTATGAACTCAAAAACGTAAGCGTTACGATTTTTTTTTGCGCGAATTTCGCCCTAAACGCCATCTTCCAGTGGGCGGATTCTGCTGGTTAACGAACTTGACCTTTCAAATCGGACGACGGATTTTTGTACCAAATTTCATCACAATCGGACCATTAGGGAAGCCAGAAATGAGCGAACAGACAAATATATATATATATATATATATATATATATATATATATATATATATATATATATATATATATAAATATATACATATATATATATATATATATATATATATATATATATATATATATACAAATTTGAACCACCGTTATTTTCGGTCTCTAGGGGTTCTGAAACGCGAAATTTTCTAGTCGGCACTTCCGGATTGTTTCATTGTATCAACCCTATAAGCGGGGTTCCTCCCTATGGGGGAGGGAGGAACCGCGCTAAAATAGGTAGAAGGGGACTTCCCCATGCATTCGAACAAAGCCCAGCACAATTTCCACAAGTGGAAATTGTGCTGGGCTTTGTAATTAACATACGGAAATTCACTAACTTATCTTCGTTGGGTAATTATCGGGAAGGGGACATTAGATTTTGCCACAGAAGATATTGCCTTGGACCACAGCCATTCAATCAGGGGCTAGTTCGGCTATTTGGGCCTTGATTCAGTAGATGATTGGCATGGCACAAGAACTGATTGTTACTGTCTTAACTGAAGTTTACTTTGAACGCTTCACAGTTCTTCAAACAAAAGTGTATGTCGGAAAAGGTCTACTGATTCTGAATTCTTAAAGAAAATGCTATGGATTTGTGAATGGAATTATAAATATACGCCATAGGACTGACTATTTGACAAATTGTACTCAGAACAAAAACCCTATAAAAATGCCTTCCCCAGTTTTAGCTCTTCCAAAGTTATTCTTCTTCTTATCAATCTTAATTTAATGTAGTTGCTATAAATTGGAAATTTTATGTTTATAGTTTATGATCAATAAATTATTCATTCATTATTTTTTATATTTTATTTTGTCGAAAAATACTATGAGTGGAATAGTAAAAAAAAATAATATATACTTGTGATTAGTGACAGAAGAGGTTGATAATGAGTCTAAGAGCACGTTTCATCATGATGTGTTTTACGCACCGTGAAATTTTGCTACAGTGCATCACTAGGGTAGGTTGAAAGGTTTGTCTTGGCTGCAACCGAAAATGTAGAGCCGCTGTACAAGACCATGTAAGCAGGAGCCAATGAGAGTGCAGAGAAAATCCAGAACTCCTCGTCATACTGAGGTGCTTCCACTCATTCTTATTACGGATACATGCAGCGTATTGCAGTCTAACTGCAAAATGTATTTTCATGTTTGCTGATAATCAAACCCCTCAAAAATTGTCTGCCCTTTTGTAGTTATTATGTTTATTGAAGACGGTTTTTCAATCGCAGCGTGAATAACGCCCTCAGAAATGTCTGCCTAATTATTATTCATTGTAAAAATGCCTTTTTGGGTCATATTTCTGTGCACCTTTCCCCTATACGCAGTGCCTGGTGTCCCAGGTAAGTCTAGCCATCACATACTTACCTTCCTATCTACCCAAGAGATACACTATAGCAAAATTTCAAGGTTCATACCACACTTCATGAATCGTGCGTTACTAGCTCTCCAAATATATGATATTTTCAAGTCTATATACGGATTGACTCTCCATTTATCAAGAAAAAAAAGTCCGTCAAGCAGGAGCTGCATAACTAAGCACTTTCCTCAGAATTGGGTAGTGTCGAGTGCATTCCTGAATAATTTGCTTAAAATAATCTATATAGATAAATAAAATAAAAACATAAATAGTTCTGCTCTTTTGAATTTGTTATGAACACCTGTTTCAATTCAATTCAAACATAGTACAAAGTAAATCCCCCCCCCCTTCCGATAGACCGATATAGTTCATTTTTACAACACTTCTTGCTTCTTAGATACCCATGAGGTATACCGCGTTTCGTTACAATACAACAGGAATTACGACCGGTATACGGAAATTAGTCATTTCTGTCTGGTGTAAACCCCCCCTTTTAGTCAACCGATTTAGTTTATTTTTATAACAAATTTTTCTCTTCAGTTGACCATAACGAATACCGAGTTTCATTGAAATATATCAAAAATTATGGCTGGTATTGACAAATCTAACTACTTTGACTCCGGAGTAACCCCCCCCCCTCCAGATGGACCGATTTTGTTGGTTAACGAACTCGTTCAATCGTTTGATGGGAGAATACTGCATTCTAAGTTTCGTGGGGAAGAAACAAAAACTCTGGCCGGTATCGTGTTAACGGACACATATATAACTATATATATATATATATATATATATATATATATATATATATATATATATAAATTTTAACTGGGGTCATTTTCGGTGTCTATTAGGTAGGATCAATAAAGATTCGAAGAAATTCTTCAAAAATTCCGTCATGAGTGCAACCTCAATAGGTACATTCCTTCAGAGGAAAGTGCTAAAAAGAAATCTTTTTTTTTCTATTAAATAATTATTATAATAAATTTTCTTGTTTGTTTTGCTTGCCTGAGTAATGAATATGATATGTTTATAAGTAAAGAGCGAGGAGAGACATGAGAGAACGCATGTTCTGATGTATCGACTGAGGGAAGAGCGAGGTCTCCTCGAGTAAAAGAGCTTCTCAATCCTTTGGAAAACCTCTCCAAACCCTCTATCAATGGATCAGGCTCAGATACATAAACTATACATAACACACTTGATCATTCTTCAATACCACTATCGTTTATTTATGAGGTTGTTCTTATGACAGGAATTGATTGACAGGAAAATGAGTCCCGTTAAAATTTATATGCCGAAAACTATACATCTACACTTTCTACCTACTTGTCTATACGTTTATCTACATTTTAATTAAGATAGTATTTTTTTTTTTTTTTTTTTTTTTTTTTTTTTTTTTTTTTAATTTTCATTTATTTATAATTTTTCAAATTAATATCATTAGGTCACTAATTTTCAGCGCACATATTATGTTGCCAATATACGTATTAATTCATGTCATCTTACAGAATGATGGATTAATTTTCCAAAAAAAGGCAATGCTGCATGTATTCAAATGGATGCATTCTTATGAACACAATATATATATATATATATATATATATATATATATATATATATATATATATATATATATATATATATAGGGTGATTCAGGTGTAAGTAGCCAAACTCTAGGAAAATTTGTAAAATCCCCCAAATGTCTCTCCCAAATGAAAAACTTTTCCAATTATTTCTTTTAGTTACTTTTTATTGCTTCCGGACTGGACAATGGATTCCCACAGTTTGGCAAATAAAAAATGAATAATTTTTAATTCCTTCACAGAAGGTATTCGAAAGTAACAAAACTGCATTCCACATTTTTTTGACAAAAGGGAGCCAATCGGTCAACTTATCCCTCAATAAACCTTGACTTCATTTGCATGGATTTAGTGCTTTCTAAATGTAGAAGTTTTCGTGTAAGTATTAAATCTGTAGTTCTTTGGGGGGCTGAGGAAAAAAATCACGAAAAAACTCTGATTCATTGATAAAAACAGAAGTGCGTTATTGGACGTCCAGAAAGTATCTTTTAAAAATGTTTTAGTGAACCAAATTACAGTTTTTTTAAAGGAAATTTTATCTATTTTATGATGGCATAATTAGAATTAAATTTTCTTAAATAGTTTTTGATAAATCCTTTCTTATTCATTAAAAAACATGACTACTTTAAAAAAACAGAAAATTGGACATAGCTCCTTTTCCTTTAGGAATTGGACCATACTTCAAATGATCTTTTATGTTGGAAATGATGTCTAAAATCACCTCCTAGAGTTTTGTTTGGTATTGGACTTAGACCTGAATCACCCTGTATATAGTATATATATATAAATAAATCAGTCCCGTAACAAGCCACGAGGGCCCTGAGGGGCAGATACTATAGAGGTATCTGATTCATGACCATACGGCACACTAGGGAGATAGTGTGGTAAGTACTACGCACCGGCCGCCTGAGTTTTCCCTTGGCTGCTTCAACTGCTGGAGTCATTACCACCCAAGGTACCCATTATTAAATTGATTAAAGGCTGGGTTGGCCTAGGGACGGTCAGGGAGGCAGAATTCAACCCATGAACGAAGACACTAGAAGAAAAAATCTTTAGTGCTTGCTCGGGATTTAAACTCAGGCCTCCAGCTTATTAGTCCAGTGCTCTACCACTGAGCTAACCTCGCCCCCATATATATATATATATATATATATATATATATATATATATATATATATATATAAAATGTGTGTGTTTGTCTGTTTCCGTTAGCTCGATAAAGGCACCAATTTTTGTTATCTTACTCTAAAACACGGCAAACAATATTCCTATAGCAAACGATTGGAATAGTTCATTTTCCAGCAAAATCGATCACTTTGAAATGATGAATGACTTGAATTCCTCCAACTTATTAATTTGGCCCCAGCGGGCTCAATTTTTGTTTCCAGAGAATTTCCGTCCTACTCCTTACTTACTTACTCCTTATACTAGCTATAAAGTACCCAAAATGATCCTCATTACATTTTTTGTGGTTAGTTTAATACAGGACTAAAACAGGTTGTAACATTTGCTTTGTTCGTTTCGAAGGATAAATTTCATTTATAACGCCTTAGAAGGTCATTTTTATATATCAATATTATTGTAGAGCCAATTCCGTTTACAAAGATGACGATAAACCGGATTTAATGATAAAATCAGAAAGGAATGTTCAGTTGCTAATGGTTCGCTGTGTTAACTAGTCCGGAATAACGATGCAGCTTACTCCGATATTCCGCTATCAGGTTAGAAATATATGTCAGCTGGAATTTGTGATCGCTTGTTAGAGTGGGGTGAATTTTTAGCATAAATATGCTTTAGCGATGACTAAACTGCAAAAAAAAACGTTACAAAAAAGTGCCCGCTGGCATTCGCGCATGCGCGGTGCCCATGTACGAAAAAGAAGACTGTATGTTATATAGTACATTACATAGGTTTGTCGGGTGGACCTAAAGCATATTTCTGTTCCTAAATTTGAGCTAGAGCCTGCTGCTAATAACATATTTTATATATATATATATATATATATATATATATATATATATATATATATATATAAATGTGAATTACTGAAGGTTTGTTTTAGAAAAAATAAGATTTCCTATATATTGAGTGTTTATATTAATGTATAACTGCTAATAAATCAAAGTTTCCAAATCACGTCTTAATTACAATCTAAAAGTTTTTACTGTTGATGATTAAACTTTTTAAAGTTTAAATTATGAACTTATACTCGACAAACGACTAACTTGGAAGCCACACATTACTCAGAAGAGACAAGAACTCAACCGACGGTACAGACTTTAACTACACTTACTCGACCGACGATCACACCTTACACTTTAGAACAAGACTCTTTTACATGACATAGAACTCTTATGGCATAGTACTTATGGCATAGAAGTTTGGGGATCCACAAAGCTTCAAACTCCTACAAAATTCAATCATTGCAGTCTAAAATCCTCCGCAAAATAGCCGATGCTCCATTCTTTGTATCCAATTTGACTCTTCATAACGACCTCCATATTCCTTTTATCCAACTCTTATCTAAAAAATTATATCAAAAATTTCATTCAAAATTACACGGCCATCCTAATTCTTTAATAAACTCTATCCTCTCATCTAATCCCAAATACCCCCGTTCGCCGTCTGAAGCGTAACTGGCCTAGAGACCAACTACAGGGGTAGTTCATCCAGATTGTAATCACACTGCCTTGTGGCCACTGCAACTGTGCGGCTTCCCTCCTCACAAGTTTCAAGACACATTAACATGTATCATTTTACTAGAAATGTATTTTTACATTGTTGTAAATTCTGAATAAATAAATAAATAAAAATTATGAACTGTTTATTTGATATACTAAAATAGGTTAAAATATAAAGCAAATTGTACAATATTTATTTCTGAAAAGGCCAACTATATACTTAATTTCAATATCCTTAAAGCAGGCCTGTCATCAACACGGTCAGGCAGGCCTGTCAGTTAGACCTGAACAGTCCGCCGGAAATCCATTTTTCAAGCTATATGTGTGACCGTTTACTAAACTTCGTTTTGGATACTCAGAAGAGATTAATTCGGTTAAAAAATTTTCGAGACGTTTGGGAGTCTAAGATAATTACGTTTTGGTTGCGTTTGAGTTAAGCAAGTATTAGAAAAAAATATTTTACTAACAGACATGAAACGTTTTGGGATTTTCGTTTATATTCTAAGATATCTCGAAAACGGTTGATAAATCGTGATACGTGGAAGGCAACCATTCGAAACCTACTAAATTTTCTACAAAAAAGATTCTAAAGCAATTTTCGATGTGGCAATGTCAATGTGAGAAATAAGTTCGACAGTTTTGGTTTTCATCTTTTGAACGAACAAAGAACGCAGTTCCTGCGAAAGGATGGTTTGACATGGATATGTCTTAGCTATGTCCTACTGTGTGACGCTAAAAGTGTAACAATTCGGCTACTTCCGGACGATGGTACACGAGGGTTCCGTTACTATGGCGACTCACCCACGTGGTCACCGTACTATCGAAACTGTCTAATTTTCATAGGTAAAAACACTGGAGATTAAATCAGTGGTGTTAGTTACAGCGTCATATGAAGCATTACTAATGGGTTATAAATAATGGGCCCTATTCCAGATGAATAAGAAATTGTGTGGATAACTCATTATGCCCTCTTTAGATATATCCATGATACAATCTATTAGCTACAGGGAAATTAACCTAGCCTAGGACGCTCCTCGTATCTTACAAATGGCTTTATGAGCACGACCACTACTGAATTTCTTTAATATATTTATTTCTTAACAATCTCATACCCCACTTGAAAATAATAGAGGAGAAGATGTAAAAATGGGCACCCCTTTATAGAGGTATGGGGTACATATTTTCTTTTTCTTTTGTTGAAGGTCGAGCTGGTCTGCGTTTAGTGATGCCCGCTTACATTGTACTTTGAAATGGGTTGTGATTTCGTTAGCATTCTTTACTGCTAAGAATTAAATTTAACATATTATATGTTTTATGTATGTAGTCATTTATGTAGGAAAAATATACGAGAACAAAATAATAAATAAATAATAAATATGGTTGTTTAAAAACCGAAAACTTTACTTGACTTATAGCTAATTGAACCACTTAAGATACGTTAATTGCGTCCCTATATACACACACTCGCACACAGAAATCCTGAAATCCAGCCAGGGAAGCGACGCACCTGAAATAACTTGTATTTATGATTAGATGGGAGAGTTTGATAGAGTTTGTACTCAAGTCTGCGTTAAGTAATTTTATTGGTAAAGTTATACCCAAAGCCGGCTGGGACTTAACATATAGCGTCCTTGAGCGAACAATGTTAAGTTTCCGTATAACTAACAGGGCTATGCATTGAGAAGCTCTTCTCCGCCTCGATTCACTGCAAACTCTAAGCAACTAACCACAAACCTGAAATGAAGTGAAATGTTTTGAACAGGTTGACGTTCCAATCAGTTCTCTCGAATCAAGATACCAGAACGTTAATTCATCTCAAGTTTTAGTTCGTCAACACAACTCTCTTCAGAACACTAATAGACATTTGATGGAATTTTTGTAATAATTTGTTGGCTTTAATATGATTTTAGTTATTGTATATATTATTTATTATATTATATACTGGTCTATGGAAGTGTTGAATAATAATCTGGTAAGCCCAGTGTACTGAAAATACTTGATCCTATTCGCACTACTGTTGCCCGCTTTGTTTGAAGGAATAGTATAATTTCCCTGGCACGAAATTCTGTGGGAATTATTCTCGACGGCTTGCAAATTCCCATTTAATGACTGCGTATCTTAGCGCATTTCCGTTCTTATCCCTAGTGGCATTTGGAAAGCTTAGAATAGAAACAGCTAATGTTTTATTTTAATCTTTCTTTAGAGTCATTTTGAAGACATAGAATAGAAATAGTTATTACTTTTTTTGGATCAATCATGAAACGCCTATTCCAATGAAATCTCAAAGAAAAGCAAGATTGTCGGCAAGACAAGTTGACAACCGTCCCAACGTTCTACTCGAAGTAAATCTAACTTTCTTACAAGAAATAGTAGATAGATATCTGTATCTTTCAATATACATATATCTATATTAGTATTAGAAATATTATTCGAAATTTATATAATTGATTGTAAAACAACGATTTACTCAAAAAAAGATGAAAATTCACATTAAAAATGCATTTATTTAATTATTATTTAGTAAATATATTATTTTATGATTTATTTAGTAAATATCTGAAAATTATTGCTGAATGTAGTTGCTAGAATGCTTTGATAGGTTGGTACGTCAAATATGTTTAATTGAATCTTGAAGTTTACTATAAAAAGTCATGTTTGAGAGTGGTAGATATAAAATCTGCACAGTGGCATTGAATATAGATAACACTTGGGCTGACATTTGATCGCTAAATACCTACAAAGCGAAGACAAAAAACAAAAACAAAACAATAATACATATATCAGCATAAATATGCTTTAGCGGTGACTAAACTGGAAAAAGACGTTACAAAAAGTGTCCGCTGGCGTTCGCGCATGCGCAGAGACGTTCGCGCATGTTTCTTTATTTTTTTTAATAGTTTTTTAACTCATCTGAAGGGGTCGATTAGAGCTAACTTTGGTGCTTTGCAATTTTCATCTCTAAGGCTTAAAAGATATTTCGCGTGTTCCTCGCATTTACGGGACATTCTTTATACATATCATACATAAGGGGACGTAAATATTTATTTAACTCTAGATTTACCAGACCAGTCATTTTGACTGGTCGTGCAATTTCAATTCAAAATTCCTACTACATATAACATTTGCTTTCCTAAATGATGTTATGACTATTGTAGCTATAAGTAGAGAATACATTTAATGAACTTAATGTTACTTTATATATATTAGTAACAAATATATTTTTTGTTATTGACATTTATACCAGTAACAGGTCTGGTATATCTAGTGTTAAGGAGGCCCGGTGGCCGTGAGTGTTAAGGAGTTAGCACTTAACACTCCCTACACAGGGTCGTGGGCTCGATTCCCACTTGGGGTGGTGGCTTTTCTTTGGGAAAAAAGAAAAGGCATCAGCCCTATCCTGGCTAAAAAAGGGTCGTTACCTATAAATAACCCGTCCTAAAATTCTGAGTTAATTATAATGGACGATAAAATTTAAATAATAATAATATTTATTTAATAAATAAACATCGTGGTTTATATATGTGTGATGTCAATCTTTTTATGAATCAATTACATTTTAGATCATGGTTATTTTGGCGCGCGTTAACTCCCAGTACGGCTTGTGAATACAGAATTCATAATTTCTGAATGAGCTTCTCCCCATTCATGAGAGAAAACAACTGGACAGCTGTACAACTTAACCTTTCAATTGACACTAATTAGTATTAGGGCTAATTCGACCTTCATTAATGAGCAATGGAGGGAATTAACTTAAACCGGAAACTGGAAATAACTCCATTGTGTAGATTCTATGTAATCAAGGACAGATGACTTGGAAAATTGGCGGGAATTTTGTAACCTTTCTCTCTTCAGCAGATTGTATGGTGCTTTCAAAGATAAGGAACCGATCTCGGGAAGCTTGCTGATAAATTGACTGGTTTTTAATCACCGTTGGTTTTTAATGACTTTATTATAAGAGATAAAAATAACCAAGCGGTAAGAGAGAAATATAGAGTGATTGTGCGAGAGAGGGAGAAGGTGAGAGAAAGAGACAGATAGAGGCGAGAAAACTGATTTGTAAACCCGGTTTTCTTGCCAATTATTCCCGATAAGAAAAGTTATAATCTATATATATAAAAATCACGTGTCTGTTTTTCTGTTTTTCTGTTTGTTTGTTCCTTATACAAGTCCACACCGTTTGACCAATTTGGACCAAACTTGGGACACATGTACTTCTTGATACGGGAAATCTCCTAGGCTAGGTCAAAATAGTCAAATTTCGAAATTTGGTCAAAAGGTCAAAAGTTTTGTTCAAGAAAAATTGGCTACACTGAACCATTCATATTCTGGCAGTCATTTTGAATAATATCTCAAATTTATTTGTTGATGTTCTTGATAATTAGAATAACTCGAACTCATTGATGACTTTACATCATTATATAATCATATATATATATATATATATATATATATATATATATATATAAAATCTTTTAGGCTTCACAGTTCGGAAGTAACGAGTTCCAAATTGTTAATTAAAGAAGAGTGAATTGTTCAAAAATAGTAATTTTCTTTCCAGTGTTGCCTAGGTGGAGATTAGCAAGCTAAAAAAAACTTTCTTCTTTTTTTGCGAAAAGTTTTTCTTTTGCGAACAAAACTTTTCAGTTTTAACCTGTATGTTTATCTAAATTATAGCCGTATATTCTCAAGATTTGGACAAGTAATATCATATAAGATCAATTTTATTAATTTCTGATGAAAATGTAGAGCAACACTGAGCCCCTAGAAGCCATTAACCATTATCCTTTTTTTTTAAGTTTGGTTTGTTTATCTAATTTCCAAAACTTTTTAGTTTTAGTAAAATATTAGTGTTTACCTAAATTATAGCCTTATATTCTTAAAATTTTGACTAATATATATTAATAAGTAATTTCAAATATTAAGTTTTTGATCAGTTGAAAAATGTTGTGATTATCTAAATTATAACCCTATATTCTCAGATTTTGGATTAATATCATATATTAGTAAGTAATTTGAAATATCAAGTATTTGATCTGTTGATTTGGAGTTTCCCGTTTGTTTTCCATAGTTAATTTTTTTGTATTTGTGAATTGCATTTTATCTCATGCATTTGCTTAACATAAACTATGTCTTCAACATTAACCCATTAACCTGCACAGAACTTTAATAATTTAAATACTTTTAGTTCTTTAACGTACCACCTAAAATCATCTATGTGTGACATGATATTTAAACATTTGGGTCATTCCATGTCAAATCAACCCAAAAAAATAGGATTTGACATCCATGATCTCAGATTTTAATGAAACTTGGCATATTCATTCCTTTCATGGATATAAGTAAGAATATAAAATAGTTTTTGTCAATCTCAAATAGTTTAATTTCATGCCCTGCTAAAGTATTTCAAATTTTGCAGTTATCATCGATTGGACAAAAGAAGTGCACTTAGTTCTAGAATATAAATCATACCTATCGACCAATGTTGATGACATTTTCTATGACAATACTTCAATAAATATGGAAGCCAGAAAAAAAAATAATGTAAGCATAAAGTTATTACAAATGTTCTGAAAAAATCCTGAAGTGTTAAAATGCATTTTGTAAAAATTAAATATGGCGTTTCACACTAAGTGGAATATCATCAAACGATAAAAAGAAAATGACTAACATAGTTTTTTATTATTATTCCAAAAGGTATCCACTATCACATGAAAAAATAAAATGTATGGTTTTTTCACTCTTTAATTTTTTTCCCCGTTAAATACAAAAAATTGTTCAATTAAAATTTTAGCTAACAATATATTATTTTTTATAGTACAGCGATTTAATTTTAAAAACTATAAAAAATAACCCAAAGCTATTCAGAATGAAAACTACATGTACAAAACATTCATTACTTCAGTGAAGGGTTTGCTGGGCAATATAAAATGAAATACAGCTTAATTTTTATCACATGTAACTGCACACCAGTAACTAACATTAAAATTTGAAATATTAAGTTTTTGATCTGTTAACTTGCTGGTTTCAGTTCGTTTTCCATAGTTGAATTTTTGATTTGCGAATTGCATTTTATCACATGCATTTGCTTAATAAAAACTATGTCTTTAACAGTAACCCATGGACTGTCCGAACTTATAGCAGGCTCAATATCCACTTGGCTCATACGGAGAATTGTAGTGTTTGTCATTAAACTAGATGCAACATTAGCAAACTCTACTGAGTTTTTTACATTTTTAGTTTCAGATTTGCTCATAACTTCCATTAGAGACCAAGGATTTTACACTTTCTCCCACCCTATCTACTACACGTTTGTCATGAGCTGTAGTAAAATATTTCTGCTAAAACTTTTTGTGTAATTTTTCTGAATGTATGTAAAGCAATCTTGACATATATTTATTTTTAAACTGAGACAATGGATTATTACTGTAAATAATTTCATTTTGACAAATCATAATTTTTTATTATTATATCATATAATCTTATCAAAAGTGCGTATACAGAATTCATACCTTTATGTTTAGTATCGGAAGAAATGAGAAAAGTAGTGCATTTGTTTTTGAAAAATAATGCTGCTGTAAATAATTGAACAGTTTCTCAGGACCACAATCCTGATTGAATTCTGTTTTAACAATCGCAAGAATAAGCCATTGCTAGAACGGACGTTTTCTTTTCATTAATCAGTTATTTTATTTTATTTAATTCATTTATATTCATTCTTTTTTTTTATTTCTTTCACCTAATTTGTAATTTTGAAATTATAATTTGTTTCTTTTTCAATATTATTATTTTTTGTGTGTGTGTGTGTGTGTGTGTTTAACGGCGCATCTACAACTTGGCCATTAGCGCCGGGCTATCTATAGGTTGCCACCCTTTTATAATGCCAACAGCACGTGGTCGGTCACCCATTCAGGTACTGACCATTTCAATATTATTATTACTATTTTTATTTGTATTATAATAGTTGTTATCATTACACTATCATATTTCTCTATTTTAATATTATTATTATTATACTTTTAAAACTCAGGAAAAAAATATAAAAAAAGTGTATATTACTTTGATTGTAATGCAGGGAGTATTGGAAGATGGAACCTGCAGAATCTAAATGAACTCCCTCTAAATAAACTCCCCCCAAGCCATTCAATTTGTTCCTCATATAAATCCACAGCTTTCGAGCGATTTTGAACAAACTTTGCACACAGGTAGGGGTTGATACGGGGAGTGTCATAGGCTAGGTCAAAATCATCTGTCAGCTGTCTGTCTGTCTTTATTTTCCTTATACAAATCCACACTGTTTGACCAAAGTTGACCAAACTTTGCACACAGGTAGGGGTTGATACGGGGAGTGTCATAGCCTAGGTCAAAATAATCTACCAGCTGTATGTTTGTTCCTTACAACTATATAATATAAAGTTGGTGTAGCATGGCACACTGGGTAACAGCTAGTCTACTATATATTTGTCAAATACCACTCACTCACTCACTCATCTATGAACGCCCAGCCCAAAACGCTCGACAGAAAATTTTGAAATTTTGCATGGACACTCCCTATATAACGTAGGCACTCGCTAAGAAAGGATTTTTTGATATTCGAATTTTTAAGCATTTTTAGGGGGGTTTAAAGTTTGAGTTGGTTAGAGAAGGCAAGCCTAGGCAGCCTGTGTTGCTAGGACGATAAAGAACAGCTGTTACCTTACATTATCTTTCTCATAGTTTTCTTTCTAATTGAGGTTAATTTCAACTATGATGGCAGACCTTGAATTAATTAACTATCCCTCATAGAGTTTTAATTGCGTTTCTTTTCTGCCTGTCCCCGTCAGATAGGCTTGCCATATTTTTGGAGAGTTAAACCGAGACACATTAATATGGGATGGGCATACCAGGGGGGGGGGGAATAAAAAGAGTACAAATTATAAGCAAAATGGTTGGTGAGTTTTAAACCTAGCAACTAACGGGAAGGGGGAATCCTAAACTGTTAGTCTACCCAAACCTTAAAAATAAGAACGGAACTTTTTTTGCTACTTGATTTTCTTAAAAAAATCTCTCAGCCAAATAGTAGTGTCCGGCAGCTGGCAGCGCTGTGTAGGTAGTTCCAGCGTTTTACAGTTAGATTACTTCTCATTTCTTTGACACTGTGAGCAGAAGTAAAAATGTTGATTGTAGAAAAGTAACCGATTTAAATAAGATTCTTATAAACATGAATTCATTACTTTTTACATCTTACAGCCTTTTCCGGGACATTGATAAAATCGGGCGGGACACCGAAACAATTGCAAAATACCGGGACAGTCCCAGTCAAAACCGTGATGTATGGCATATCCTTAGGTTTTCCAGGTGAGGTAATAATATCCGGAACCCTTGCAATGCCTTCTCGCCTATAACCTTGGTAATACTCGTAAATATATTTGGTGTTACCAAATGACTTCTTGGAAACATAAACTTTTTAATTTTAACGCCCATTGAATAAAATATAGTATGACGGGAACCGTGCTATAATATTTGATATTTATTTATTAAGAGTTTCGCAACTTTTGGCGACTTGCTCTTTAACATACATCAAGCCGTGCTATAATAAACTGCACAGAATTGTATAGTAACGTAATTTTAGTGAAACATTATTTAACGCAATAAAATAACTACTTATCTGCCGTGACGAAGCACGGGTATTCAGCTAGTTACATATATTTATGCAATTTAAATTATACCTATATATCTACGTCTTCAATTACGAAAATTATACAATGATACACAAGAAAAATTGATTTATATACACACGTTTAAAAGAATCTGGATTCTTAAACGTTCAAACATTTCAAAATAAATTAAATTTATAAAATATTGTAATTATTTTTCTTGAAAACAATATTTACATGAAGTCAAAAGTTCTATTTTATACTTTCTTGTATATATTTTTATTAAGTAAATAAACTATATATTTGTCAAATACCACTCACGCACTAAACTACTCGACAGAAAAATTTGAAATTTTGCATGGGCACTCTGTTTGGGATGTAAACACTCACTAGGAAAGGTTCTTCCGATATTCAAATTTTTAAGTACTTTTTAGAGGGTTTTGAATTTTTAGTTTTAAAGTGAGCATGCTCGCCTAGGCGGAATGCGTTGCTAGGACGATAACAGAACAGCTGTTCCCGTACTTTATCTAGTTCATAGTATTATTTTTAATTGAGGTTAGGAGACCCAGGAGCCGTGAGGGTTAAGGCGTGAGCTCTTAACACTCCGTGCCAAAGGTCGTGGGTTCGATTCCCACTAGGGGCGGTGGCTTTTCTTTCTAAAAAAAAAGAAAAGGCATCACCCCTATCCTGGCTAGAAAAGGGTGGTAACCTATAGATAACCCCTCCTAAAATTCGTAGTTAATAATAAATGGACGTTAAAATTTAAATAAAATAATTGAGGTTAATTTCAACTATGATGGCAGTCATGGAATTTCTAGAAATAAACTGTCTCTTATAGAGTTTACGTAATGTGGGAGAAAATCACCATTTCAGGAGCGGTTCTTTTCAACTTGTCCCCCATAGAGTTTACGCTATACGTGATCATGGTCCATCCGAGGTAATAATATCCGGAACCCTTGCACAGTCTCCTCACCCATCAGCATCCCCAGTCAGAACACTTCTTGTTAATGCTCGAAAGTAGTATGGGTGTATCAAAATGACATCTGAGAAACATAAATTTTTAAATGTTAACGTACATTTATTATTTACAACGACATATAACCTGTATTGGTTACACTGCTGTTACTGGTCACCTATGGATAACGGGTTATCTCTAGGTTATCTGTTTGTATACAGTCCCCCTCCTAATAAACCAATTTAGTTTATTTTTACAACACATTTTTCTCTTCAGTTGACCACAACGAATATCGAGTTTCGTTGAAATATAACAAAAATTACGACTGGTATTGGCAAATAACTACTTTGGCTCTGGAGTAACCCCCCCCCCCCCCCCCTCCGGATGGACCGATTGTGTTGGCTAACGATCTCGTTCAATCGTTTGATGGGGGATTGATATACCAAATTTCGGGGCGAAAAAACCAAACCCCTACCGAATATATATATATATATATATATATATATATAATTATATAAATTTGAACGGGGGTCATTTTCGGTGTCTACTAGGTAGGATCGATAAAGATTCGAAGAAAATTTTCAAAACTTCCGTCATGAGTGCAACCTCAATAGCTACTTTCCTTCGGAGGAAAGTGATAAAAAAACAGTGATTCAAATATGTACACACCTCAAGGTAAACATATAATAATGTGTTATCTGAGGGAAAAAAATTTCGTTAAATTTTTTTAATGACAAGTTCTCTTGATTTGTCTATTTTCTTTTTACAAATACACTTATTTTTCGAAGACTGCTTGCTTAATTTGACATATTTTTACCTTGAACTGCCCCAAAAAATTATTCTTTTTGATTACGGCCACCTGGGTACACCTGTGGGAGTAAAATAATTCTAACATAGGAAATTTGGAACATGAAACTTGTGTTTTCATTTTGCTCAAAATCACTTTTTAGTGACATTCATCGTTTTTACCCATGGCCCTTTAAATTGTTGAGCTATGAAAGCACAGTGAAGTTATTTCATTATTGCTTGAATTTCTGAACGAGATTTATTGGAATTCCGGATGAGGAATTTTCACTGAATTATCTAATATTCAAGTAAAAGTTGTACAAAGTTTATCATAAATAAATAAAATACATAAATTAATAAATCCCAGCGTCTCCAACATGAAAAAGTTATTACAATTTCGAAGTTATGATCTACATATTACAGATGGGTTTAGATGAATATGTGTCGTTATTGCTCAATCCTGTTACAGATTCGGAAAAATCAAAGACAGTTTTTCCTGATGTAATTGTTGGTCAACTTTCTCCGCGCCCTCAAGAGTACATTTTATATATATATATATATATATATATATATATATATATATATACATATATATATATATATATATATACATATATATATATATATATATATATATATATATATATATATTTTAATTTGTGAGCACCCCGCATCGAAGGCGATTTGCCCAGATACATATATAAAATGGAAATACAAATTCAGTTACATAGTAATTATAACTCCTTAATAATTAAAATTTTACATAATTAGTTGTATTATTTACACAATAGTACAATTATTCAATTTTAAATATCTTATTTAATTTAATCGGTGTTCCAAAGAGTACATTTACCCACAGCCGTGAAAAGATCCGGAACTCCTGTAGGATTTATTTTGCTGTTGGATTTAGCTTTTAGCGGGTTTTTGGCCTGCGGGGTAATGGCAGCAAAAAAATTTAGAGCCGCCACGATTCAGAGGCTCCATTTTTTATGTAAATTATGACAGATGTTAAAATAATTTAAAAAATAGTTCTATTTAAGACCACAATACACTCTAGAGGAAACTGATTTTTGTCAGTACACCACAGTAGGGATATAGAGTGGTTAGCACAGTCCGCCCAATATTCATTTTTACAGGCAACCATTAAAGGATCGGTGTACCCATGGACGGTCCGGGATCCCGACACTGACCCACAAACGACGACGTTGCAAGATAAAATCGTTCAGTGAACGGCTGAGTTTCAATCTCAGGTCTTTTAAAATTGTATGCCGTATGCTCTACCACGGAGCTATGGTCCTTCATATCGACATGTTCAATTGGGGGGGGGGGGGGGGGGGGGTTAGCTCAGTGGCAGAGCACTCGTCTAATTTTATGGAGTTCAATACTCGGGCGCCCACTTTAGATTTAGTTTTACAGTGTCATCGTTCGAGCGTTAGTTTCGGACCCAGACTATCAATTGGCTCTCACGGCAACAAAACTATGGTAACAAATATATAGATGAGATAATGGGCCGGGTAAATAAAAACGAGTAGGACGAGTATTTACTTACAAGTAAAGTGTGAAAAGTATTTAGAGGGCAAGTAAACCGATGTGAATAAAGTGAAGAGTATACTCGTGACCGTTTACTACCTTATACTTCCCAGATCGGGAGTACACTTGCAAGTATTTACTCGCGTGTCAGTCGAGTTCACTAGAAACGCAAGTAATTACTAGTAGCGGCCCATGGCAACACATCTTTCCTGGTGTGCCTAGCCGTTGCATCCTCTTGGCAACACGACTCACATCCTTTCTTTTAGCACTTTCCTCCGAAGGAAAGTAGCTATTGAGGTTGGACTCATGACGGGATTTTTGAATAATTTCTTCAAATCTTTATCGATCCTACCTAGTAGACACCGAAAATGACCCCCGTTAAAATTTCTCTCTCTCTCTCTCTCTCTCTCTCTCTCTATATATATATATATATATATATATATATATATATATATATATATATATATATATATATTGGTCTGTTAACACGATAGCGGCCAGAGTTTTTGTTTTTTTCGTCACGAAACTTGGTCTTTTGATCCCCAGAAATAGAGGTTTTAAAATGTCTGTAATTTGTTTGAAACATACTGATTATTCAGCTTATGTCTTGAAATGAGACGATCCAGTTTTGTCTTCTATAAGTGTCTTCTATAAGTAAGAGAATATTGTATTTAGGAACTGGCTGCTATCTTTTAACAATTCAATCCTGTCATGCTATATATTTTGTCTTCTTCATTGCATATGTAGCCATTTCACAGTAATCTGTATTTTGCACATGTCAGAAGTTTGTTTTTCATATGAGATATTCCTATGTTAGTCTAGCGTGGCCAATACTAAGTCAAGGCAGCACGATTCATTCTCATATATTGTTTGGCAGTAGAATACCTACTCTTTAGTAGTATTTTTGATGGTTTATAACTTATTGTCACTTAGTTTCGTCCAGCAATAATTTCCTCAAGTATAATGATCATTTTTATCATGTGTGATTGATTGGTTGAGGTCATGCTTAGCAGAGGAATCTGCTAGGGAACTTTTACCAAAACATTCATGACTGGGTAGCCAGTACATTCTAAAAATACTTGTTAAGTGAGTGGATTGTTTTGTAAAAGAAAATATTTGAAGGCAAAAGTATGCTTTTATTTGATACAATCTCTTTTTGAATTATGATAATTTTTTTTTCATTTTAATTATTTTATAAAACTCTAATTTGACCATGTCAGCCGTAATATTTGTTATATTTCAACGAAACTTGGCATTCGTAGTGGTAATATAGAGAGAAAAGTGAGATATAAAAATGAACTAAATCGGTTCATTAGGAGGGGGGTTTACTCCGGACCCACAATACCAATTCGCCACTACCAGCCGTGATTTTTGGTATATTTCGACGAAACTCGGTATTCGTAGTGGTAATCCACAGGTAAATATGTGTTGTAAAAATAAACTAAATCGGTTCATTCGGAGTGAGGTTTACTCCGGACCCACAATACCAATTCGCCACTACCAGCCGTGATTTTTGGTATATTTCGACGAAACTCGGTATTCGTAGTGGTAATCCACAGGTAAATATGTGTTGTAAAAATAAACTAAATCCTTTCATTAGGAGGGGGGTTTACTCCAAACCCACAATACCAATTCGCTACTACCAGCCGTGATTTTTGGTATATTTCGACGAAACTCGGTATTCGTGGTGGTAATCTACAGGTAAATATGTGTTGTAAAAGTAAACTAAATCGGTTCATTAGGAGGGGGGTTTACTCCGACCCAAATTACTAATATACTCATACCGGTCGTAATTTCTGCTGTATTGTAACGAAACGCGATATACGTCGTGGGTAACTCATGAGAAAGAAGTGTTGTAAAAATGAGCTGAATCGGTCAATCGGAAAGGGGGGGTTTACTTTGTAATATATTTCAATAGAAAAGCCCGCCAGACGTAGGTTCACAAAGCCGCCGCAAGGAGCGCTTTCTACCACTAGAGGGACTTTATCCTGTTCCTGCGTTAGATCAAAATACGATAATATGAGGTTTTTTGTATTTATTACGTAGTGTAGTAGGTACCATGTGTAAACATAATTCTGGAAGCAAATTAATAATTGATCAGTTACTCATTACTGAATTAAAAGAGATCTATTCATGTTTTTATTTTATTTATATAGGATATTTTAAGCAAATTGTTCTGGAAAGCAGTCTACACTACCCAAATTCTGAGGAAAGTGCTTAGTTATGCAGCTCCTGCGTGACGGACTTCTCTTGGTAGTCAGCAGTTGTTCCTGGCTGTGTTTGTCATTTTATTATTTATTATTATTTGCAGCTATGAATGAAAGCGGTACGATTGCTTATTCTGAGAGTAGGGTTATTTTTGTAGAGTTATTAAAAATGTATTACAGCATATGTACTATAAATATTACAGCATTGTATTAAATAAATCAATGTTGCCAAAAATTACATCCGAAAAAGACAAGGCTTGGGCCTGTTTAGCCGATCAATTTTCAAAAAACTCTGGGAAACAAACCAGTGCTTCGCAAATGAAAAAACTGTTAAA
Source organism: Gonocerus acuteangulatus (assembly GCA_946811695.1). Classification (NCBI taxonomy): domain Eukaryota; kingdom Metazoa; phylum Arthropoda; class Insecta; order Hemiptera; family Coreidae; genus Gonocerus; species Gonocerus acuteangulatus. Next base: position 112,890,300 of record OX328123.1, on the reverse strand, counting down.
CAATATGAAAACTGCAGTGAAGAAAAAGAGTGATGATTTGGTTACTATCAGATTTAATACATACGAAAATGTTTGGCTGACAGTACTTCTTTCCACCCCGATATCGTTAGCAACACCACTCTGATATCCTGGATCACTCACATATCGGAGAAAAAGTTTCATTTTTTCCGTGCCGTTAACCCTCCACCACGAGCATCGGTGTGTTCATCGAGAAAGTAGGTTGTAATGAAATTTACACTTTCACCCTCGAACCATAATAGTCTCTTAGATACATCAAGACTTATATCTCGCCGGTCTCTGTAATGTAATGTTTAACACCACGGAGGTTCAGATATGCAGCCATCCCGAAAGCAAGTACGGGACTAGACCTATTACGCTCGAACAGCAACATTGCAACCCCAACTTCTAACATACTCAGTAATTTGTTGCTAATTTGTTACACTATTTTCAAATTTGTTGCTCCGGCCGTTTCCGAGAAAACGTGGCCGTGCTACCGTAATATTACGCCAGCACAGCCACCCCCGTAACTTTTGAACTAATTGTCTGACGAAATTCAGACTGGTACCATAATTTGTTGCTCTAGAATGACGCCAATCACGAATTTGTCGCTCCAGCCGTTTCCGAGAAAACGTGGCTGTGCTACCGTAATATTACGCCAGCACAGCCACCCCCGTAACATTTGATCTAATTGTCTGACGAAATTCAGACTGGTGCCACAATTTGTTGCTAATCTGTTGCTCTAGATTGACACCAATCACGAATTTGTCGCTCCAGCCGTTTCCGAGAAAACGTGGCTGTGCTAGCGTAATATTACACCAGCACAGCCACCCCCGTAACTTTTGATCTAATTGTCTCACGAAATTCAGACTGGTACCATAATTTGTTGCTAATTTGTTGCTCTAGATTGAACCCAATCACTATTATTTCAAAATAGGTCTAATGTACTAAATTTGGCGTGCTTATTCCAAAACTGTAATCGATTTTTGTTTTTTTTTTCTACCACGTACCTTTTTTACACAAATAGCAGTTATACCTTAAATGTTTTAATGTAGCTTTGTGTATATAGAACTGAAAAGCAACCAGAATGCGAACAAATTGTGCTGATAACATTGTTGAATTTATGAATGTGCTTCATAACAACATAACAATGTAACAGACAAAAATAAATGCCTTATGGAAAGTGCAATCCATGTTAAAGTAGCTTTAAAAAAAAAAATCCCTCACCCACGTATAAGTGATGAACAATTTGAAAATCTTACAACTGAAGGCTCTAGATGTTCGGATCCGGTTAGGCGAAATAAACTATTTAACATGTTTTTTTTTTTATTTATTTATTTTTTTACGGATGAAACTCTTAAAAATCAAAATTACACAAAACTGAAAAAATCAATTTCTACGTGCAAAAATACATCGGAAACGTTATTTTTTACAACCTCTCAATAATTTATATTGATGATTTAAAATTTTGAAACTGAAATAGAGATTTAAAATGTATTTAATTTCTCTTTACTTAACGTTTTATTCAACTTTTTGTATTATTACCAAACGTGCGACTGATTTTTCTAATAAATTAACAATTACCTTTTTATAATAATGTGAAAAATTATATGAATTATATGACATTTTTGAAAGTTATTTTCTATTTTTTTAATAACTTTTAGTACAAATCTTTTTTCCCCTTATGACTGCTATGAAAACATTGACAAGGAAACTAAAAAAAGTCCAACTCGCAGGAACTGCGTCATCTTAGCCCGGTTCCGTTCTTACCCCTAGTGTCATCTGTAAAGATTGGAATACAAACATTTATTTTTATATTTTAAGAAACAAACATCTAAACAGTGACATACCGGAGAACGGGAGATTATAAGAATCAGCTTTCACAGGAATCTGACAGTACCTAGTAGCTACAGGAAATTCACCGCTTCCTCCCTCATTCTTAACTCTCTTAGCTTGTCCACGTGATGCTTTGTTTACATACCTGGTAACAACACCTCTCGCAGACTCAATACGTTAACTAACATTGTCAACGTTATTAGAATAGAAACAATTACATACATTTCTCTGTTATAAGTAGGGACCGGATTCTTAGGTTTTCACCTATTTTTTTCCGTTCTCCTAAACATGATAATGATAGGTTTTTTATACGATTCGCGTCTTGTACTATCATTCATGCAAATTTGGAAGTACCTAAAAAAACCTAGTCAGGATGATATCACCTAAAATCACCTAAATAATGATGGAACCTAGACAAACCTAATCTTTAAAATAGAAGATACAATTCTATGAACTAATTTCCTCCATAAGGGAAATTTTACTAGGAGTATCGCTTCCCCCAGAGCCCCATTTTAACGCGCTGAGGAAAACATAATAACAATTGTTGACGCTTAGGATATGAATGAAGAAGCTGCCATTTCTAAAGCTTCGATGCTCCTCCAGAACAACGAGATCCATGCTGCATTCGCATTCCTAAGAGCACATTTCTTAGATCTTCCTAATCTCATTGGAAAATTGGAATGGTCAACACTGGAGCTAAAAGATGCTATGAAATACTCCCCTATGACGTCTTGTGACGTAAACGGGTGTATCTTTATCTTTTTCCGATTTTAAAACGGTTCTCTAAGACAACAGAAAGAATTTCGCCGTCGAAAACCTAGGCACCTATATGGTAGTTTACTGTAACAAGGGGTAATACCTATTTTAGTTTCATATTTTCCCTTCTAAATTTTTACAAGATTTAATTATTTCATTTTTAACTTAGTTAAATACCCTTCTATAGGCAGTGAAATTCTTCCTGATGTTCTTTAGAAGTTGGAACTCTTTAGCAGAGAAACTTAAAAATCTCCTTTAAATAATTGTTTTGTTTTATGTTCTTATTTGTCAATGATTATTGAGGATTGATTTATTATATTTGTATGTTTTTCATGCAATCCGGGTACACAGAATGCAACTCCAGCTAACGGGCCTTGCCCAAGCTTTTCTTTTGTAAATATGCATTAATTATTGTTATAACAATGTACATATTGGAAGAAATATATTTACTTATTCATTCATTCATTCATGTTCTTATTTATGTTTTTTATTAATGTATGTTTTATTGTATAATTTAATTTATTTTTCTTTCTTTTTTTGAAACATCGTTTTATTTATGAAATGTATTTTATTTAAATAAATTTCATTCACTTTGTTTTTTTAAATAAATATTTTGTTGAATATTTTCTACTTATTCTTTTTTTTTAAATAATAACTTATATTTCCTCATTTTTATTTGCTCGTCTTTTTTTTTTTCGTTTCGAATAATATTTATTGTTTATTTTTATGTCACTATATATACATATTTATTGATGAATTATAAATTAACCAAATTATTAATGATAATAAAATAATAGGTTAAACTTATTCTTCGTACCTATTGAAACAATTTTATCACCTAAAAAAACCTAAAATGGATTTTTAAATAAAAACCTAAAAAGGCCTATTTTTTGAACCTACCTATTGAAAACATTTTTATCACCTAAAAAACCTAAAATGCAATTTTAAATAAAAACCTAAAAATACCTCTTATGCCTGTTGCAAAAACCTAATTGGGTGCTTATTTTATCCTAAAACTCCGGTCCCTAGTAATAATCTATGAATGACTTATAAATAAATAAAAATCACAGCCTTTATATTTATTTAATTAAAATATGAATAAGTGCTGCATAAATAATGTAAGAATTGTTAAAATTTGTTTACTGTTTTTGCGGATGATCAAGTCGTTACTTCTCCAGATGTGGATTCTGAAGTTGGAGTAATAAATGTCGCTATCAGAATATTCAACGAAAGTGGTCTGGAGATTAACCCAATGATTCCTCGGCTATTATTAGTATTATTGATAAGGGAAATTTAGTGAAGGGAAAGCTTTTTTTCAAGCGAAATTCGCGTGATAAAAATCGCAATGCTTACATTTTTGAGCTCATTTTCTTGCAGGTACCTACTCGTTTAATAGGTTTCTTAAAATAGAAAACGAATGAAACCATTTTTAAGACAATATCTGTAACCGTTTTTGAGAAAAGTGGAACAAATGTTTCTGTAACTCATTTCTTTGGTGGGTACTTAGAATCATGGGATTTAATTTAAATATTTTCTACAACTTTGAAAATCACCTAAACAAAGATGCTTAAATTTCGGTTACATTTTGAGTTACGTATTCGAGAAAAATATTAAGGGATGTCCCGTAAACGTGTAATCAAATTTTGAGAATGGATAGTATGGTACACTTCAAAAGGAACAGGGAAGTTTATATAAAGTATGGTTCGATTCTCAGTAAGGGAGATATTATACTTTTTCCGTTTTCTTAAAGATTGCTTATTTTTTTACAAACAAAGCTACAGTAGGCTCCGTCCGAGTTGGTCGGACAGAAAAGCAAATGATACCAGGAGGTTTAGTATCAAAGCTGGTAAGGGAATTCATACATTCAGGGATTTGCATACTTCAACTACCTATCTTCATATTAGGTATTTACATTACCTTTATACCTCATGTATAACAGACCTGTATATATATATATATATATATATATATATATATATATATATATGCTTGATGTTTATTTTTCGTCGCTGGGATGATATTTAAGATGGAACGGCATTTTTCTCCAGCGGTGGTACTCCTCCTCACTTCTTCCTGGGATATTTCGATGGATTCATCTCCATCTTCGTCAGCCAGGTACTTATAAATAAGTAAAGGTAAGGTAAAGGTAAATAAGTACCTGGCTGACGAAGATGGAGATGAATCCATCGAAATATCCCAGGAAGAAGTGAGGAGGAGTACCACCGCTGGAGAAAAATGCCGTTCCATCTTAAATATATATATATATATATATATATATATATATATATATATATATATTATTTTTTAGAGTTCTTCGCTGGGGAGAATTAACGGTCTTGGGTGCTATTTCGCATTAATCCCATTCTGCTTCGTCAGACAGTTGTCCATGCTTATATATATATTTGTTTCCTCCTTACAGTAATCCTGCAAGAAGGGAGTTTATTTTTGTCTGCAAGTCTCATGAAATAAATAGCATACCACATGCATTTGTATATTAACAATATATATATATATATATATATATATATATATATACACATGAATATATATCGACCGATGTTGATTGTTTTTTTTTTTTTTTTTTTTTTTTTTTTTTTTTTTGGACAAATCTAAATATGATTCTAAAATCTACATTACATTTCCGATTAGAAACACCCGTTCTTGAAATATTGCCATGTAAATTAGGATTTTCAAAATGTCCTCCTTTCTGTTGCCTACAAATATAAGCTCGACGACTATCCAGGGCTATACGGAGGACGTCTTGTCTCTGGGTCTTCATGAGCTGGCGCTGCTTATGGATCCTATTGACGAGTTCCATTATGTTTAGAATAATTATTGTAATTATTTTCAATATGTTCTTCTATCATATTTCTCCACCCTTAATCAGAGCAAAAAGAGTGTGAACGTAGTGTGGGAAGGATGAGACACCACAATTATCGTGTAAAATTAGAGAATGTGCTTAGAATGGCTCCTTCACGCTAAAGCACATTTACTGGTTTTGACTTACGAATCAGTAAAAATTAGATTCAAATAACTTTTTTTCTGAAACAACGAGATAACACATTTAAGCTTATTAAATAAGGCAACCTTTAAGACGGAAATAAAACCTGTAAGTCTACAAATAGCTGATCAAGAAAATATTGAATAATTGAAGAAAACACTAAAATCAATAGTTCACATCTATATGGCTCTTAGTATAGCTTCTAATTTACAAGTCAATATTTCACTAACGGGTGTTTCTTATTAGGGAAATATAATGTAAATCCTAAAAATGTGGTTTTTATTTACGATAAGATAACCAGAAATCCGTGTTTTTTTTGTTAGTTTTTTTTTTTTTTTTTTTTTTTTTTTTTAAGATAGACAAAATGTTCAGATAGAACGTTCATTTCTGCTCCTCTGAACTACAAATGAGGTGCAGAATAAACCCCTAAAGTTATGACATCTCAATGCGGGACACCCTGCATAAAGAGACAGATGTGTGAAAAAAAAAAAAAAAATTAATCGGCCCTGGTTTATTTTTATTATCTGGTAGAAAGGATCGATGCAGATCTGAAGAACTTTTTAAAAACGTCTTTCACGAGAAGAATCTTAATTAAAACGTTCCTTATAAAAGTGCTAAAAGACACATCATAATAAAACACAAAATAATATCAGAAAAATACCTTTTCGATGTATGTTTGAACGTAAAAAATGGTAGAAACATCAGTTTTGCGTTAGTTTGAATTTAAAAAGGTTAATCCGTCGTGTTATATAGTTTAATCCGCAAACGTGAAGGCAAATACCTAGAGACCTTCATTTGTAAGATATAAATTTTTCATCAGTTCTACGTATGTGAAGGATATTTAAAAAAAAAAAATAACTTATGTAGCATATTGAGGCTATTGTAGCAACGATTTTTGGAAACGAATGGAGCAACAAATTCGTGATTGTTCTCAATCCAGAGCAACAAATTATGGCACCAGTCAAAATTTCGTCGGACAATTAGATCAAAAGCTACGGGGGTGGCTGTGCTGGCGTAATATTATGCTAGGACAGCCACGTTTTCTCGGAAACGGCTGGAGCGACAAATTCGTGATTGGTGTCATACTAGAGCAACAAATTAGTGATTGGTGTCATTCTAGAGCAACAAATTAGCAACAAATTCTGGTACCAATCTGAATTTTGTCAGACAATTAGATCAAAAGTTACGGGGGAGGCTGTGCTGGCGTAATATTACGGTAGCATAGCCACGTTTTCTCGGAAACGGCTGGAGCGACAAATTCGTGATTGGTGTCATTCTAGAGCAACAAATTAGCAACAAATTCTGGTACCAGTCTGAATTTCGTCAGACTATTAGATCAAAAGTTACGGGGGTGGCTGTGCTGGCGTAATATTACGCTAGCACAGCCACGTTTTCTCAGAAACGGCCGGAGCAACAAATTTGAAAATAGTGTAACAAATTAGCAACAAATTACTGAGTATGTTAGAAGTTGGGGTTGCAATGTTGCTGTTCCAGCGTAATCTACAAGTATTTACTCGCCACGGAAGTATTTACTTTCGCTTATTCACACCAATTGACGGGGTTTACTTAGTATATACTTGCCGTACAAGTATTTACTAGCAAGTAATAGTAAATACTGGTTTTATTCACATCAATTTAAGTTTTTACTTTTCTTTTGAGACTCCACGAGTATTTACTCGTCCTACTTGTTTTTATTCACTCGGCCCATTGAACTATCTCAACAAGTCCAACTTACTCAACAGATTGTAACACAAAAAATAAATAAACATAAACTACATATTCTATACTGTCTACATATGCATATATATGTTTATCGGTGTGTATATGGCAGAGTGTATATTTATATAAAAATATGAAAATAATCCACAAATAATTTGTTATATATATACCATTATTGATTTTTAAAAAAATTTTAATTTATTAATTTATAAAATTTGGTAGCATATTTGACTATTTGTATGATTAAATAAATAAGTAGAACAGAATATTCATTATTTATTTAAATTTTAACGTCCATTATTATTGACTACGAATTTTCGGACGGGTTATCTATAGGTTACCACCCTTTTCTAGCCAGGATAGGGCTGATGCCTTTTCTTTTTTCTAAAGAAAAGCCACCACCCCATAGTGGGAACGAACCCACTAGGGTCATTTCATGTCAAAACGACCAGTGCTATGTGCCGTCTTGTCTCAGATATTTTTCAAAATTTTTTCATGAATAGAGATGTATGAGATAACCTCGAATTAATTTTTTTCATATTTTTTTATCAAAAATTAAACCAGGGGGATTTTTTTGAAATTCTTGTTTTTTGCATGATTTTGGTTACTGCCTTTCTGATAACAGTTTTGAAAAACATTTGTGTTTTACTTTTTTTTCAACTAATCCGGCTTTTCTTGGTAGCAAATTAAAGCTAATGCTTTTCTGTATCAAAATAAGGAATAATAGTGATACTATAGGCAATATTGTCATGCCACTAATCGCGCAAAGTTATTTTTTATACTTTTTCATTAGGTAGGTTCAGTAAGTCATATCTCAGAAATCACAATTACCACATGCATCATAATTTTTTTTCTAGAATTATCAAACAATGTACTAGTTATGTTCAAAAAATAAAAATTGTGTTTTTGGCGGTTATGAAAAAAAAAAAAAATGTTTTTCTTAGGAAAAGGTTCTCTTAAAATGTCAACTTCGTAAAAAGTAAAGTTAAAGTTTTCCTTATTCCTTGTATTGTCATTTAAAGTTATTCTTTATTGGTTTTAATAAATGTGTTAAGTTACTTTGAGCTCAGAAAAACTTTAAATTTACATTTTACGAAGTTGACATTTTAAGTGAACTTTTTCCTAAGAAAAACATTTTTTTTTTCATAACCACCAAAAACACAATTTTTATTTTTTGAACATAACTAGTACATTGTTGCTGATCATTCTAGAAAAAAATTATGATGCATGTGGTAATTGTGATTTCTGAGATATGAATTACTGAACCTACCTTATGAAAAACTATAAAAAATAATTTTGCGCGATTAGTGGCACGACAATATTGCCTATAGTATCACTATTATAGCTTATTTTGATGGGGAAAAGCATTAGCTTTAATTTGATACCAAGAACAGCCAGATTTGTTGAAAAAAAAGTAAAACACAAATGTTTTTCAAAACTGTTATCAGAAAGGCAGTAACCAAAATCATGCAAAAAACAAGAATTTCAAAAAAATTCCCCCTGGTTTATTTTTGATAAAAAAAATCTGAAAAAATTAATTTGAGATTATCTCATACATCTCTAGTTATGAAAAAATTTTGAAAAATATCTGAGATATGATGGCACAGACATATATTAAAATTGGGCGTGTTGACGTGAATTGACCCACTACCTTTGGCACGGAGTGTTAAGTGCTCACGCCTTAACACTCACGGCCACCGGGCCTCCGAATATTCATTTAGTCCGACCGACTAAATGACCGAAAGTGACTTGACCGAAAGAGACTCCATCGATCTGATCGAATGTGATCGAAAGCTGGTTTTAGCAGGAAATTAAATTCGTAATTTGGCGGGAATTGATTTTTTAACAATTCGTAGCAAGGAATGAATTTTTGTTTTTATTGATATTCTCTTGAACAAAATAATTTCACATTAGAAAGAAATCACTCATTTTACACATAGCTTTTTTCGTTTACTATAACTTTACGGGGTGTAGCTTGTTTGTATGTAATGATCAAAAACAAAAATTGAAAAATAATAGCATTTTGTATTCTTTAATTACACAGGCACACACACAAAAAAAGTGGCAATTTCCAAAGACACCATACATATGTTCCTATGTATTTCGACACGCTTAATCTGAATCCGGAGTCCGTTTCACCCCAGCACATTAGGTTTATTAGCATTTGAAGGTCAAATTTTCGTATGAAGTCGTTAACGAAGAAATAACGAGAGCTTCCATGGTTTTGAGGGTCGCTGAATTCGAATCCGAGGCCTGTTTTACCCCATCAGCACAAAATCAAGTTCAATTCAAGGACAAATATGTCTATTTTGCAAAAAAAGAATGTTTTCTGTAGATTCATTGTTTGCAAAATAAACATATTTGTCCATGAAATGGCCTTGATTTTGTGCCGATGTTAACCAGGAATGCTGGGTAGATTTTCCATGTCTGAGGAATATAGTTAGTTACACAGGTCCTGCGAGACGGAAATTCGTTATTAGAGGAGGTCCAGACTCCCGAAACGCTGATCATTTCCGCGGTAATGATGAAGGTGAAGAATATGATTATTAGGTAAGAAATGCCATGAGTCGTAGTTGGAATGCAAAATAATATGTAATAATATATATATATAAATATAATTTCTAATCTATTATTGAGCTTGGAGGAATTGGGAATGGGTTAGAAGCTGAGTTGAGCCGGAGTTTACATAGTTCTCAAAGCATAGCTATTGATCCTCTTCAAATCCTACTCGTCCTTTCTCTTTACAACGCCTCCATATTCTCTCTTATTGTTTTGGTATCTCATCGATTCTCATTGCAATTCGAGACTTTGGCTCTGTCAGGGGCGCATAGTATCAAACATAACGTGCGTGACCACAGGGGAAAAATTGCGACTTCCAGAAAGTTCTTGGCGCGTTTCCGTTCTTATCCTTGCTTGAAATAGAAACAGTTTGAGGTCTATTAGCGCTCACCCTTCGGGCCACAGTTCAGCCACTGTGAATCAGAACCGCCGCAGGCCAACGTCAGTGCAAATGGCGGCTTTACTCACATATACTGTACCCGTCAAGTTATTTTGACTTTATTCAGTCATTTTTTTTAATCCAGTGCCTTCTGATGTACTTATTATTTTTTTGGGATGGCGTTTTCGAAAAATTATCTGGCTCTTATAGCTTTAATTTGGGACAAAGAAGAGAGAAAACGAGGCATAAATAAAAAGATAAATAGAAGGAGAGTTTATCATGTTATTTAAAGAATTGATCTAAGATGTGAGAACGTTTAAAAAATGTAACTCATCCCCTATATTCTTCCATATCTCCATTTTTAAAACTAGTATACATTTACCTATTACTTGAAAAAAAAGGTACAAAATATTTTCTTGAGAACACATTTTCATCAAGGCCCATTTTTTCCAAACAATGAAAAAAAAAAAAAATATTGAGAAGGACTACCGTGGGACTGACGGTTCTGATGCGAGACTTTGCTGTCTCAGCATATACACTGCCACGCAACTTTCTTGAATACATATATTTTTGTGATTGATACTGGTCGGAACTGACAACGGAGACGTGACTTGACTGGTGTGTGCGCGTGAGAATAGACCTTTGTTGTTTTGTTTTGATCTTTCGTAAAATTTAAAAACCTACTCCAATGAAATCTTAAACAAAAGAAAGATTTTAGGCGCTACACAGCACTGACATTATTCTAGGCGGACGTTTCTCATCCTGCTTCTCAACTTACACGGAGAATATACGATATTGCAAATATATTTCCCATTTAATTCTTCTATCTATCTATCTATCTATCTCTCTCTCTCTCTCTCTCTCTCTCTCTCTCTCTCTCTCTCTCTATATATATATATATATATATATATATATATATATATATATATATTAATTTTGAGGTTTCTTTGCTGGGGAGAATCATTTGTGTTCTTTAGACGGCATTCTCCAGAGGTCGGTTTTTTTCGTGTGATATTTCGCAGAAATCACATTCTGCTTCTTCAGACGGTTGTTCATTTTTTACTTTTTTAAGTTTGTCATTTTTCAGTAACCTATAATAGACTGGGTGTTATTTTAACATGTGGCGTCTTCCAGATGTGCATCTTGCATCGGCACCAGTCGACACTATGTGGAGCCGATGGGACTGTTTTGAAGCTGTTCTTCGTCTTGTTGCGATGCGCCTGCTTGTCTATTCCCGTCCGATCTTCCTTTAATGGTTCTCAGCACGGGCTTCCATGTCGGGTGTAGGATGGCACTTTCATCTCGGTTCAGAGCGTCGGGTAAATATCTCAACAGCCTCTATGACTAGCCTTCTTTGACGATTTTCTTCTTTGGCTAGGACTCTGGCTTCGTCAAAAAGCATTTGCCCGGGACATTCCTCACCGTGTGCTACAGCAGACGTTTTGGTGCGTCTTAGACGGTAATCAGCGCAGTGTTGCCCTATTCTCGTGGCTACTTTCTTTCCAGTCTGTCCGGCGTAGACTGAACCACAGTCACATGGAAGAACGTGAACACCCTTGTCCTGTAATCTCTGTTTATCTTCGGGTGTACCGAGCGAGTCACATATTTTGTCTAGCGGTCGGAAAGCGACGTCTACACCTCTATTTATGAAGAGTCTGCCTACCCTTTCACTAATGCCTCGGACGTATGGCAACGTTACTCGGTGTCCCATTTTTTCATTTTGTTTCTCAACTATTTTTTCTTTTTAATACGGCTGACCGCTTTGTCCACTTCTTTAGTTGCATAGCCGTTTGACTTGAGGCCATTCTTGAGGAAGGCGAGTTCAGTTTCAAGGTGGGCTTCGTTGCTACATAATTCGAAAGCCCTGTGAGTCAATGTTTGCACAACTCCTCTCTTCTGCGCTGGGTGGTGGTGGGATTCGGCATGCAGATATCGTCCAGTAGCTGTTGGTTTTCTGTAGACTGTACGTCCTAATCCGCCGCCTGGTCCCATTGTAAAATTGATCGATGGATGGCAAGTATTCAGAAAGGCAAGGAAATTTTTTATTTCTTCAGGACCGTGCTGCCAGACCACTAATACGTCATCTACGCATCTGAGCCATAATTTTGGTTTGAGAGTATCTTTATTAATAACCTGCTTCTCAAATCCTTCCATAAAGAAAGATGTCGGCTACCACCGCTGAGAGAGGGCTCCCCATCGCCACTCCATCCTTTTGTTTGTATATAACATCTATATATTGGAAGTAACAAGACGTAAGGCATACCTCTGCTAGCTTCATCATCTTGCCTTGGATCAGATTCTTATCACGGATAATGGCAAGGGAGTCCGTAACTGGTAGATTCGTGAATAAGGCCTCAACATCAAAGCTCAACAAGACAACACCTTCCGCTATTTTGACTTTGCTAAGGATCTCCACTAGGTATAACTAGTTACTTTATATATATATATATGTTACTTTATATATATTAGTTATAAATATATTTTTTGTTATTGGAATTTATACCAGTACCAGGTCTGGTGTTAATGCTATGACAGAAGTCTGACAGTGAGCTTAACGTTCCTAGCAGTCAGTAAATAACATTGAGGTCTGTGTTTCGTCATTAAATGGTTGCTTCTTAAGATCCACGGCTCGGTTTCTGAATGCCCAGCCATACACAGTCTTTATTTTATATGCTTTCTTGGATGTTGTTTCCTCTCCTTATCAAGCGTCACCCACCCACACTCTCCACCGAGGCGACTCAAAAGACATTGGCCTAGAGATCTCCTGCAGTGACTAAGTGAAGTGTTAGCAATGGCTTTCTCTTCAAGGGCGACAATTTTCTGTGGCTCACCGATCTCTCTTCTACTCCAGCCACTCTCAATGTCATCTGAGCGTCTTTCTGGCGTTAATCGAGGATGAAGTTGGGAGGCCTTGAGCACAGAACGTTCATATTGTATCATATATCATATCACCAGATGTATTTATATACAGGATGTAATAATCAATAAAGAAATATATACTTCTTGTATGTTGTAATAGTCTTTTGTCATTCTTCTTGTAAGCGTGTTTTATGAGCTCTAAACATAGGGAAACAATTAAACGGAGTGAACAAAGTTGGGCTTAGAGTCGAATGACCTCTAATTGCTGTATATGATGTTCCCCTCCGCGGGGTGTAGGGGTGCGGTGGTGGGGGAAAGGAGTACTGCTCACATGAGTAAGTGTGTGAGAGTAGAGCTCACATGTGTAAGTGTGTGAGAGAAAGAGAGAGTGAGAGAGCTACAGCTATCCGCCCTGGGATCGATACGTCATTTGGTTGCCCCTAGCAACACATTATACATCCCCTTCTCACCCCATATCTTTACAAGTTAGGGCTGGCCGACTCTCTTCCAGCTAGACCGATGAATATATATACCTGCGTACCGTGTGCCGGATGGATGGCCGAGAAAGGACGGGCCTACTTCGACCACTCTGTCTACTGATACGTTTCGGCAATTTAATACGAATCTGCCATCTTAGCTTATTTACTTATCCATATCTTTAGAAATTTTAGCTGGCCGATTCTCGTCCTGTTTGACCTCTGAATATATACACCTGCCTACCGTATAGCCGGATGGATGGTTAAGAAATATCTCACTTACTTCTACCACTCTCTCTCGCGATATGTTTCAGCAATGTTACACGAAACTGGAAGATACTGCGTCATCTGAGCTTATTTACTTGTAATCCATGCTACAGAAGTTACCGCAGTCCGATTCCTGCCCTGCTAAACGATTCCTGTCCTAAAAAAGGGTAGGTGGCTTCGAAATGTCGGACCTACTGCCTCGTGATACGGCCCGGCAATTTGTCGTGAAACTCACCGAACTGCATGAACTCTTTTTTTTTTTTTTGGTGCTACGCCTGCCGAGGCAATTAGTTTTACTTTTGTTATTCAGTAGAATATGTACATATAATTAAATCTGCATGTGTTAAATTCTTTTAAAAAATACTTTTCACCTGAAAAAGATTATTATTTAAATTTTAACGTCCATTATTATTAACGAAGAATTTTGGAACGGGTTATCCATAGGTTACCATCCTTTTCTAGCGAGGATAGGACTGATGCCTTTTCAATTTTCTAAAGAAAAGCCACCACCCGATAGTGGGAATCGAACCCACGACCTTTGGCACGGAGTGTTAAGTGCTCACGCCTTAACACTCACGGCCATCGGGTCTCCAAAAATATATATCTATATCTTAAAAATAAAATATATATCTATTTTACTTCCGTTCTAACATATGCCGGAGAAAAAGTTAAACTTATTTTTTATATCTAACCTAATATAAACCACTGTTAATGCACTAAATAAATAAATGATTACCTAAATATGTGCACTCCCACCTATATACATTAGTTACGTAGTTCCATTTTAAACATATATTGAAGCTAACCTTACATCTAAATCTAAACTAAATACATATTTACAAAGTTATCTTATTACTCATACACATGCAATCACGCTCTCTTACTATAAATACAGTCAAACACGATATAAACAATCACACAATAAATACAGTCCTACAATATGTACAAACTCACCTAAATGCTCATTTCATACATATAACTAAAAATAATGTTGCAAATGATGATTAGTAATAATGAGACATGTATTCATCCATTATATATTTTAATATCCTTAAGCAAATCAGTTACTCTCTTCACTGCCGCCTCATAGCATCGTGGAGTACTGGACAGTCCAACGATATGTGCAGGACACTGTTCGTCGCAGTGCTCACACATGAGACGGCGTCGAACTACTCAGTAATGATCGTGCGTCAGGAGGGTGCGACCAATTCTTAGAAGGATTATAAAAACATCGTTACCTCTATTGGTTTTAAGCAAAGATGGAATAGTTGGGTATCGACTAAAGAAACCTCAATGCGATTTTTGTTTAAAAAAATCTATATTTAGGACGTTTCGGCTACTCATTGGTAGCCTTCGTCAGCTAAAATGGCAAGAAAAAACACTGTTTCTCCCAATTCTTCCCTAACTCCCAGTTCCCAAATGTTCTGATCCCTGCCATTTACACCTGGACTGACTGAAAAACTTACGAAGACGATTAAAAAATCATACCCTTCCCTAAATTTTGGTTTGAAAACCATTAACAAACTCAAAACCCTCTATACCAAACTTAAAGATCCCATCCCTTTCGACCAAACCACCCGCTGTGTTTACCAAGTCCCTTGTCAAACCCCTTCCTGTAATGGTGTATCCTAAAAAAAACCATAAATGTGAAATAGAGGCCAAGTTCCTCCCCCCACAAAGAAACACTCCCTTCCCCAAAAAGCGAGAAATATCTCCTCCTAAAACCCCCAAAAAACGCCTTACCATCCTACACTCCAAAAAAAGTAGAATGAGTTAGTGTATTAAGTGCAGCATATTTTCAACCAAAAATATTTGCCAATACAAGAGATGATACAAGAAAGAAATGTCCAAGTTCATTACATGGAAGACCTCATAGCTACTTACTAAGAACAGTAAAGACACTTCAACTGACCTTTAAAAACAACAATAAAAATACTTATATCCAGTTACTAAAATATCACTTTCCTCATCCAGGTATATTCTTAAACTTGGCGATGTTTTATTTGTGCCAAAATTATCTTTAGAGAGAAAACTAAACATTGCCAAGTTTAAGAATATACCTGGTTCAGGAAAGTGATATTTTAGTAACTGGATATAAGTATTTGTATTGTTGTTTTTAAAGGTCAGTCGAACTGTCTTTACTGTTCTTAGTAAGTAACTATGAGGTCTTCCAAGTAATGAACTTGCACATTTCTTTCTTGTATCATCTCTTGTATCGGCAAATATTTTTGGTTGAAAATATGCTGCACTTAATACACTAACTCATACTACTTTTTCGAAGTGTAGGATGGTAAGGCGTTTTGGGGGGGGGGTTTAGGAGGGGATATTTTTGGGAAAGGGAGTGTTTCTTTGTGGGGGGAGGAACTTGGCCTCTATTTCACATTTATGTTTTTTTTTGGGATCTCATTACTTTTTTCTAAGTATTAATTAAAATTTAGTTGCCGCATACCCACCGGCTTTTGTACTTCATATAAAACCAGGGTCTTTGGATTCTGCATAAAGTTCTCCTTACTGCTTGAGATTTGATACCAATAATCAACCTACATATATCTAATCACTAGACTGGAAAAGTTAGAAGCTCATCCAGATGACATTACTCTAGAGGACAAATTGATTGCTCTCTTAACTAAACTATTACACTGTAAAACACAGGAACCTTATCCCGAGGATAAATATTACAATAGGGAAAGTGTAGAAGGCCTTCGAAAAAAAGATAAGAACAAAGACGATACATTTTGGGTTTGTGATCCTAAACTTTGTAATTCAGATGGCTCGACATTGAAAAACTTAGTATCTGCTTTCAAGTATATTAAGCAGTTAACGACTTTATTTACTACATTTAAGAAAGAAGTCACAACTGTTGTTGCTAAGATGCGTCGAAATGTTTCTTAAAACATCAAATATAGGTTCTCCTTACCAAGACGATTCATTTGATACCCCACATGATGGGTTTCAGAAGGAATGGTGGCTTTCCGAAGTACAAAACGTCATAGGTAATATGATACTCCCTTATAAAGACCTACCTGCGTGCCAAGTTTGGTCAAAATAGGCCAAACGGTGTGAATTTGTACAAGGAACAAACATACAGACAGACAGCTGAAAGACCTTTTTTACCTAGCCTAGTGCATTCCCCGGACCAAGGCCTACCTGTGTGCCAAGTTTGGTCAAAATCGGTCAAACGGAGTGAATTTGTGTAAGGAACAAACATGCAGACAGACAGCTGATAGACGATTTTGACCTAGCCTATGGCACTACCCGGATAAAGACCTACCTATGTACAATGTTTGGTCGAAATCGGTTAAATCGTGTGGATTCGTATAAGGTATAAACAGTAAGGCAAACAGCTGATAGACGATTTTGAACTAGCCTATGACACTCCCCGGATCAAGACCGACATGTGTGTCAAATTTTGTCAAAATCGTTCAAACGGTGTGTATTTGTATAAGGAACAAACAGACAGACAGACAGCTGATAGACAATTTTACCTAGCCTATGATTCTCCCCGTATCAAGGCCCATCTGTGTTCCATGTTTGGTCAAAATAGGTCAAACGGTACGGATTTATATAAGGAACAAACATACAGACAGACAGCTGGTATAAGATTTTGACCGAGCCTATATGCGTCTAATTGTTTCTTAAAACATCAAATATAGGTTCTTCATACCGAGACGATTCATTTGATACCCCACATCATGGGTTTCGGACGGAATGACGGGTTTCCGAAGGAAGTACAAAACTGGCACGCCCCCGCCCCGGAAGCGGAGTCAAACACAACTTTTCAGGATTTTTCGATTTTTTCCTTTAATAACATGTTCATATCTATCATCATGCAAAATTTCAAGTCTCTAGCATCATGGGAAGCTCCTAATAATTTTGATGAGTCAGTGAGTGAGTGAGTGAGTCCTATAAATCCCGATCGCTTATATCTCAGAAACTATTTGATGTAGAATTATGAAAATTTCAAGTTTTACTCACATCTAGTAGTATTATACCTGTGTAAAATTTCATAACTTTATCGTTATCTGGTTGAAAGTTATCAGAGGGTAAAAATCGGCTCTAAGAGCTCCTGTAATGTACACACAGTATGCTTAGGCCGGACCTTGGCCTGGCGCACTACCGTGCGCCTAGATACATAGGAGAAACCATAAATGGCATTAGTAGAAGGAAAAGGGGGTTACGAGCGCACTTCCAAAATACCCTCATTTCCTCAAAAAATGCATAACGAGATCATCCACTAATGTTATACAAAAATGTGTTAAAATCTATATAAAACATTTATTTTTCTCATAAAAACGTAAACATATAAAAATATGGCCAACAAATTAAAATAAGTTAACTGACTTTAACTTACTTTAACTCACTTTAACTTTTTTGCTCTATTTTTATATGTTTACGTTTTATGCGAAAAATTAATGTTTTATATAGATTTTAACACATTTTTGTAAAACATTTGTGGATGATGTCGTTATGCATTTTTTGAGGAAATGAGGGTATTTTGGAAGTGCGCTCGTAACCCCCTTTTCCTTCTACTGGCATTCACTCGCGGCTTACACAACATAAACGAACCATCACTAACAAAGAAATAGATAAATCTGCACTTGCTAAAAACGCCATTACGCAAAAACACACTTTTAACTTCGACGACACGAAAATTCTTTCTACAGAACGCAACAAAAAAAGACTACAGATCTCTGAATGTGTACACATTAACCTAAACAAAAACAATATAAACTACAAAACTGACAAACAAGGCATTTCTCCTATTTACGCTAATATTTTTCAAAAACTCTCCCGACCTCCCACCTAGTATTTTCCCATGCCCCTTGTGTATCCTTCCATTAACACCTGTTTCTCCTATCCTGTCATAAAAGGCTTTTAATCCCTACCGACCTCCTCCCACCACCTGGTTCGTTTTCAGTTGCATATACCCTAGTAGATCTAATTTTTCTTAGACACTTCCACAATGGTTACTTAACTGTTAACATTGGTCTTCTTCTGCCTCCCGGCATTTTCATTAGTATGTATTTTCATTAATATTATTATTAGCGCCTATTTACTTATATACACTTCAATAAAATAGCCTTTTTTTCTTCTTTTTTTGTTATATTTCTATTGATTTTCTAGAACTCGTTCTAATAATCTAACACTAATTGATGGGCTCAGTGCCAAAGGTGACTAACCCACAATTAGAACAAACTGAGAAAATTAAGGTTAAAGTTTAGAAGACTTTGGAAAAAATTGGTGTTGGTGACAGAAACGATTTTAATTGGTCTTTATTCATTAGATACACAAAATTCTTATGAATATACCATAATAAGACAAAGTTTATAGGATAATGAAAAACAAAAAGTATAATCATGTTTGCTCTTACATGAATAAAAAATAACGTACACTCAAACAATAGTGCTCACATATCCGGAGATTAATAATTAATGAAAAATTATTTTTCTTTAGATTTCTATGGTTATGAATCAATAATTTAACAAAACAATGATTTCCAGATTAGGTGAGATCTGTATTATGTGGAAAAGGAGCAATCTTAATGTTGCGGTTTTGTCCTCCCCAAACGTGGCTTATGAACATTCCTTTGTGGTTCATAGACAGCATCTGCCACAGAGTCATCAGAAGCTTCAACTATATCATTCATGTTGCTGCTTACCATTAACAAAGCCATACATAGTGTGGGTTGGTCAAGTCTGCCTCTCACATGATTTAGCTTTGCAGTAAGTTCCAAAACAAACAAACAGGAGTCAGTACTAATCAATGAGGTGTAAAGGCTGGTCATTTCTATCAATTATAAAACTTAAAATTCTCTATCAGGAAAAGTGAATAACTCAAATTTGTTAAAAATGTGGGTTAGTCACCTTTGGCACTGAGCACTTCAATTGTTATAACAGAGTTGGGCAAACGTTAGCGCGCGCTAAAAGCTGATACCTCTCCGCTAATTTAGCGAAACTGTAGAAAGTCAGCGCTAATAATTAGCGGTTAGCGGCGGCAGTGCGCTAACCTCTAATCTATTTATGAAATATCGTAATTGCTAATAGCTTAAGCTATAGTTACAACATTTTGTCACCTCAAAGTTCACTTCCGGTCTACTCCGAGCAACCTCTCTCCTGTTCCACTTCCGCTTCAATCTACAGGATTTCCGATCACATGAATGTTAATTTCGGTTACTTACGGTCGACTCATGCCTATCACTGGGTAACTCCTGTTCGATCTGGCTTGCTTCCGGTCACTCACAGACAATGGCCCACCCTGACACTCCTTAATCTAGGTTACTTCCGGTCCTCTATTCATCCCTGGGTCGTTTCCGGAAGTACCCCAGGGCCTTCCAGGCACTCATGATAGACCGGAGGTGACCCGGAAGTAATTGTAAGCAACCGGAAGTGAAACCGGAAGTGAAACCGGAAGTGGTCCGAAGTTGTCAGGATTCATCCGGGAACTGTCCGGGAGTAATTTTGGTGACCCGGAAGAGAAACCGGAAGTGGCCAAAAGTTGTCCAGATTCATCCGGAAACTGTCCAGGAGTAATTTTGGTGACCTGGAAGCCATTTTGAGAACCCGGAAGTGGCCAAAAGTTGTCTAGATTCATCCGGAAACTGCCCAGGAGTAATTTTGGAGACCCGGAAGCCATTTTGAGAACCCGGAAGTGAACCCGGAAGTGGCCAAAAGTTGTCTAGATTCATCCGGAAACTGCCCAGGAGTAATTTTGGTGACCCGGAAGCCATTTTGAGAACCCGGAAGTGAAACCGGAAGTGGCCAAAAGTTGCCCAGATAGTTCAAGAAACAGTCAGGGATAATTTTGGTGACCCGCACGCCATTTTGAGAATCCCTGGGGCATTTCCGGGCGAATTTAATCACTTCCGGTTTCACTTCCGGGGTCTCAAAATGAGTTCTGGGTAACCTAAATTACCCGTGGGCCGTTTCTGGTTAAATCTGGGCAACTTTAGACCACTTCCTGTTTCACTTCCGGGTTCTCAAAATGGGTATCGGGTCACCAAAATTACTTCTGGACAGTTTCCGGATGAATCTGAACAACTTTTGGCGATTTCCGGTTTCACTTCCGGGTTCTCAAAATGGCTTCCGGGTCACCAAAATTACTCCCGGGCAGTTTTCGGATGAATCTGGACAACTTATGGCCACTTCCGGGTTCTCAAAAATGGCTTCCGGGTCACCAAAATTACTCCTGGACAGTTTCCGGATTAATCCGGACTACTTCGGACCACTTCCGGTTTCACTTCCGGTTGCTTACAATTACTTCCGGGTCACTGCTGGTTCACCTCCGGTCTATCATGAGTGCATGGAAGGCCCTGGGGTACTTCCGGAAACGACCCAGGGATAAATATAGGACCAAAGTAACCCAGATTAAAGAGTGTGAGTGTGCCAATGTCAGTGAGTGACCGGAAGTGAGCCAGATCGAAGATGAGTTACCCAGTGATAGGCATGAGGCGACTGGAAGTAACCGAAATTGACATTCATGTGATCGGAAATCCTGTAGATTGAAGCGGAAGTGGAACAGGAGAGAGGTTGCTCAGGGCAGACCGGAAGTGAACTTTGAGATGACAAAATGTTGTAACTATAGCTTAAGCTATTAGCAATTACGATATTTCATAAATAGATTAGCGGTTAGCGCACTGCCGCCGCTAACCGCTAATTATTAGCACTGGCTTTCTACAGTTTCGCTAAATTAGCGGAGAGGTATCAGCGTTTAGCGCGCGCTAACGTTTGCCCAACTCTGTTTTATAATACGTTGAATTTATTTATAGATCTGTTACTTATCTTAATTATAAACTTTTTCTTTTCTGTATTAATTTCTGTTCTTTCTTGTCATTTTAGCTACCAATGAGTAGCCGAAACGTCCTAAATATAGATTTTTTCAAAAGATGATCTTTGTATTGTAATCAGTTTGCCATTTCTCTTCCATTTTTTTTTCTTTCTTTTTTTTTTTTTTTCTTTTTTTTAATTACCTTTTAAAGTCATTGAAGGGTAGCGGAGGGGGCAAATCGGCATTCATCGATGAAGCCTCGCCAAGTCGTCTGATTTTTCGTTTCCTTGGATATCAGATTGTCCTGGTACCTTATTGTCACCCTGCTCTCTCAAACCCTCTAAAATTTCTTCGTCGGTGCAATACTCAAAATCAAAGCATGTTATTGTATGTCATTCCCCTAGATGCGTTCAATGTTATATGCTCTGGGCTTTGCTGGACGTCTCTATAAATAAGCAGCCCTTTCACATTTCTAAAATGACGGGCCTGACATTTGATAATATTACACTCAAGCGGGCAGATAAAGTATTTCCTTCTCCCCCCCCCCTTCTCTGTTTACCTCGGTTATTAAATGGTTGTTTTTTTCTCTCACTGTTTGCCTTATTTTTTTTTTTTTTTTTTTTTTTTTTTAGCGGCCATTAGCGCCGACGTCCAGGGTGCAGCCAGGAATTGTCTCAGCGAGCCCTGAGATGAGAAAATTTCTGGCGCCGGTGGGGATCGAACCCACCAACTCCCGCTTATGAATCTAGCGCGCTAGCCACTAGACCACGGGAGACCCCTGTTTCCCTTATTATATTTTAATTGGTTATTGTTATTTCGATTGTATCTTTTTTTTCAACAAAACATGTTAAGTAAATGAGAAGCGCGTTTCTATTTTGTATTGACCTATAGAGCCTTGTTTTAGAATAGGGTGGACCGGATTATGTAATTTCCGCTTCTGTGTAAGTCGGCTACTGCCAGTGTCCTGTACCTTGACGCCTTAATAATGCTTTTATTCAGACATTCGTGTGGGTATTAACACTCTCGGTGCGGCTGTCCTTCCAGAAGGACACTAGTGACCGTACTCGCGTACGGGTATCCTTTCGGAAGGACACTCCTCCATTACTTTTCCCTTTAGATTCTAAAGGCTCGTAAAAGGAGGGGATTCACTTTAACAGCTTCAGGTAAAGACAGTTGTCTTCAGTATTGTTTGGGCTTTCCAGCAGTGTTGTCCGTTTTCAAATTGGCTGACTGGAAGAGTTTTTATGAATTTCTAAACTTTTTCTTCAATAAATTGTTTGTAAGTAAGTATCATTTATTATATACAGGATATTTACTTCCTGATTTAATATATTTATATACTACTCATATTTTTTGTATCGTTCCTTTAGTAACGTCAACAAATGCGTCGATTTCTTACTTCGACGCGTGGTACATATATTTTTTTACCGGGCCATCGACAAATCTGGGCCTATAGCGCCGACTTGCAGCGTGCAATATTTTTGTTTAAAAGTATGAAAGTCTGGGCACTAGGGTACTATACGTATAAACTGGCACTTTGAACGTTATAAAAATTGTTAACTGTTTTTTTGCCACTTAGTCCATAATAGATTATTGATCTTCAAATATAGAAGTGACATTACCGAAAAAATAATTTAAAAGACACCTTTTTTAATTTTTTTTATTTATTTATTATTTTTAGCACTTTCCTCCGAAGGAAAGTAGCTATTGAGGTTGGACTCATGACGGAATTTTTGAAAAATTTCTTCAAATCTTTATCGATCCTACCTAGTAGACACCGAAAATGACCCCCGTTAAAATTTACATATATATATATATGCATATATATATATATGTGTGTGTGTGTGTCTGTTAACACGATAGCGGCCAGAGTTTTTGTTTTTTCGTCACGAAACTTGGTATATAGCATTCAATTAGCAAACGATTGAACGAGTTCGTTAACCACCAAAGTCGGTCCACCGGAAGGGGGGGTTTACCCCAAAACACTATGTTGACTATGTCAGCCGTAATATTTGTTATATTTCAACGAAACTTGGTATTCCTAGTGGTAATATAGAGAGAAAAGTGAGATATAAAAATGAACTAAATCGGTTAATTAGAAGGGGGGTTTTTTGTATTTATTACGTAGTGTAATAGGTACCATGTGTAAACATAACTCTGGAAGCAAATTAATAATTGATCAATTACTCATTATAAATTTAAAAGAGAACTATTCATGTTTTTATTTTATTTATGTAGGATATTTTAAGCAAGTTGTTCTGGAAAGCAGTCTACACTACCCAAATTCTGAGGAAAGTGCTTCGTTATGCAGCCCCTGCGTGACGGACTTTTTTTAAAAGAGAAATGCTACGTAGAAGAGATTTTAGAGAGCTCATAATTACTTCGAAATCGTTTGAAATTTTTTATAGAAGGGCGGTCCAAGCATTTGGTCTTACAGAAGATGACCGTGTTAGAAAAACACTCAAAATTTTATATTCAAATTATATGGCCTGATGGAGGAAGACTAACGGGGATAAATCTGAATTTGAATCTAAGTTTTCATCGTGGTTGGAAGTAGTAATTATTTTTCTTACTGGCGAAGTGGATGCCATACCTTCAATAGGCTCGGGGAAAAGGGGTCGGCCTCTCAACCGCACCACAACCTTCTCCTATTTAATCATATTCTTCATAAAACACCTTCTCAACCCTTCAATGAACATCATACAAGATTAGAACAAAATCCTTCAACGAAAAGCAATTGACAAGTTATGAAGTACCTCCCACTCTCCCTCTTACCCCCACCACCACTTAACTATTTTGTCATAATCCTCATAAAACACCTTCTCAACCATTCAATAAACATCATGCCGAGTTTGAAGGCAATCCGTCCACTCAATGTATTTTTTGCACCATGATGGCTGGATTTGGACCACTGTGCGCCGGTGGGGATCGAACCCACCATCTCCCGCTTATGAATCTAAGGCACTAGCCACTTGATCACGGGATACCCCAATAATTTGTTATTTTAATTATGTTTATTTTTCCTAAATGAAAAGTAACACAAAGTGCGAAACCAACGAAACAATGAAGAGGGCTGAAAATGATAACGGTAAAGGGTGATTCCTGACCTCATTCTATTAGTTTTCAATTGAAAAGAGAAACAGTCTTATACCTGCAAGGGTGAAAAGCACATTTTGCTGAAAAATAAACCTAAACTAAAATAAGTTAGGCAAGGGGGAGTTAGTTAAAGGGGAGGGGGTGTAAGTCGGTAAGGATGAAAGAAGGGCTAGGCTGTAAAAGGTGGTTTTGGGACACACAGATAGATACATTTTCTGGAGGCTGGGAAGAAAAACCGAAAGGTGGTCAAGATAGATTTTACAGCCCCCTTTTACTAGGGTTAGTTACTCGCATAGTTAGCAGTTGTGGTGATACGAAGTCATAGTTAGGCCTGTGGGAGGGGGAGGGGGTGTAAGTCGGTAAGGATGAAAGAAGGGCTAGGCTGTAAAAGGGGGCTGTATAAGGTGGTTTTGAGACACACAGATAGAAACATTTTCTGGAGGATGGGAAGAAAAACCGAAATGTGGTCAAGATATATTTTACAGCCCCCTTTTACTAGGGTTAGTTACTCGCATAGTTAGCAGTTGTGGTGATACGAAATCATAATTAGGCCTGTGGGGGGAGGGGGTGTAAGTCGGTAAGGATGAAAGAAGTCCTTACCGACTTACACCCCCTCACCCTCGCCCTACCCCAGGCCTAACTGTGACTTCGAATCCCCACAACGGCTAACAATCTTCATCTCATTATTATAGAATGTAAGTAAGTTCAACCCAAGGTGAAAGTTATTTTCACAAGAGCAAGAACTGTCATTCTAACCAGATAATTTGATGTTTCTACGCATATATTCCAAGAAAAAAAGTTGTAATATTTGGTCTCATACCAATGTAAATTAGCTGATTCTCACTGATTTGAAATAACTACTAAAATAATTATATTTGCAAATGGTGTTCAATGTTAATGTTAAAATAATTGAAAATGTCCAACAAAATAATATTTGAACCAATACTTATATATGATTGGTAATTATTATTTGCTATTCTAATAAAAATTGTCAAAAATTATTGAGTTTTCTTTTAAAATAAATAAACATTAGGTGTAGGTGTAGCGGGTTTAAATAAACTGACTAATGCCCGTCTATTGATACTAGCCCGCAAAGCAGGTAGAATCCCTCGCGTACGGACTGTCCCTCCTGAAGGACACTTCCGAAAATGATATTCCGGTTAGTTTTCTTTGTTGCATTAATATTAAACTCATCAGACATGATTAAAAAAAATGTATCCATGAAAAATTCGAACAAAAAATGCACCTGTAACTGAGGTATTCCCAAGAAATGACACCCGCACCGAAAGTGTTAACAATGTTCATGAAATATCAAGAAAACAAAAACCAAAAAAGAAAAAAAAATATGTTCATTTAATGGGAACAAAACAGCGTTAAGACGCCGCAGTTCCTAAGAGTTGGAATTTTTTTCCTAGTGTCATTTGGGAAGATTAGAATAGAAACTTATGCTTTATTATTATCTTTCCTAGAAATGTAATTTACATTTAAAAGTGTAAGAGGAAATCTGTGTCTGTTTGCTCTCACGTGCTCCAAAATAAACCCATTTTGATGAAATTTGGTAAAAAAATACTTTGTCTAATTCAAAAGATCAAGTTCGTCAACCAGCGGAACCCATTTCCCCTTAGGATAGGTATTATGAGTTTCTTGTTGTGCCTAAATCTTCCTTCTCTTAGAGATGTTTACACGTTTTTAGATTTTTCGTAAAAAATCAAAACAAAACTCTTAGTTAACTGTTTGTGTTCTACGCCTTTCTATTGTCACTAGGGATGAGAACGGGAAACACGGGTTATTAGGCCACCAAGGCCTAAACGAGCTACAAGAAGAAGCTCCCTTCATGACACACTAAGAGTGGTTGGGGGGGGGGACAAAATGAATAGTAGTTTTAATTGAGTTGACTATTCGACTCACGTTCATCTGGAAGTAAGTCCGGAGCCGAGCTGAATTCGAAGCAGCAAGCACTGCAAGGCTCCACGCTTCAGTCATATTAGGATCTATTATCCACTCATAAACATAATATCCCATAAGATATTATTTTGTTTCTCTGAATTATTGGGATAGGTTTGAGATATTTATTTATTTGCTTGAAGAGCTCCACAACAAGGGTGATCTGCTAAAAAAAAAAACATGTAATTTAGACATTGATATGGCCGGACGGTGGTGGTACTGCATCAAATATGAACACCAACAACTTCAGGTCTCCACCACAAACGATTTATTTTATTGTCAAAGCATGCTTTCGGAGTCCACAGCTCCATCATCAGTGCATTACACATAAAGGGTCTTGTCAATAGCTATTTTCTATGACCCTTTATGTATAAAGCACTGATGATGGAGCTATAGACTCCGAAAGCATGCTTTGACATTGAAATAAATCATTTGTGGGAGGCCTGAAGTTGTTGGTGTTCCTGTTTGTTTTTAAAACTTGTATTGTACAATGCTTCTAAAATCCGTCTTTTCCTCACATTACTTCCATTAAGGAGAATTCTTGGCAGTTTCAAATCAAACTGCTCCACCATGGGTGTTTATCAGCTAAAGGTCTTGATACCTGGGAGTGTCATAGGCTAGGTCAATTTCCCTGTAGGAAATAGCTTGTATCATGGATATGTCTAAATGGGGCATAATGAGTTATCCACACAATTTCTTATTCATCTGGAAGAGGGCCCATTATTTATAACTAGGGACCGGATTTTTAGGATAAAACAAGCATCCAATTAGGTTTTTGCTACAGGCATAATAGGTCTTTTTAGGTTTTTATTGAAAAATCCATTTTAGGTTTTTTTAGGTGATAAAAATGTTTGAGTAGGTTCAAAAAAAGGTCTTTTTAGGTTTTATTTAAAACCCCATTTTAGGTTTTTTAAGGTGATAAAAATAATTCAATAGATTCAAAAAATAAGTCCAACCTATTATAATTTATCATTAATAATTTCGATTAATTTATCATTGATAAATAAATATGCCTATATATAGTAAACAAATATATAAAAATAAACAACAAATAATCTTATTTTATAGAATTTTATATTGAGAAGGAAAAAAAAAGATGAGCAAATAAGAATATAACGGAAAAAGAAGTTATTTAAAAAAAAAGAAAAAAGAATAAGTAGCTAGTCCGAATATTCAATAAAATATTTATTTAAAAAAAAAGTGAATGAAATTTATATAAATAAAATACATTTTAGAAATAAAGCAATGTTTTAAAAAAAATATTAAATTATTAAATGAAACCTACATTAATGACAAAAATAAATAAGAACATAAAACGAAACAATTAAAGTAAATATGAAAAGTTAATTTTGGAGTTTCTCTTCTGAAGAGTTTCAACTTCTAAAGAACATCAGGAAGAATTTCACTGCCTATAGAAAGGTACTTAACTATGTTAGAAACCAAATAATTAAATCTTGGAAAAATTTAAAAGGGAAAATATGAAACTAAAATAGATATTACCCTTTGTTGCAGTAAATTCCCATATAGGTGTCCAGGCTATCGACGGTGAAATTCTTCCTGTTGTCTTAGAGAACTGTCTTAAAAGCGGAGAAAGATTAAGATGCACACGTTTACATCACAAGATATAGGGGGGTATTTTATTGCATCTTTTAGCTCCAGTGTTGACGATTCAAATGAGATTTTGAGGGAAGCGACACTCCTAGTAAAATTTCCCTGATCGTCTGGACCTGGGAAGATGCTTTTAAGAAAATTTGTTTGATCGAGGAAATGAGTTCATTGAATTGTATTTTCGATTTTAAAGATTAGGTCTGTCTAGGTCAATACATTGCTATTTAGGTGATTTTAGGTCATATCACCCTGAATAGGTTTTTTTAGGTTCTTCCAAATTTGCAAGAATGATACTACAAGACGCGAATCGTATAAAAAAACGATCATTATCGTGTTTAGGAGAAAGGAAAAAAATAGGTGAAAACCTAAGAATCCGGTCCCTATTTATAACCCATTAGTAATGCTTAATATTACGCTGTAACTAACTCCATTGATTCAATCTCCAGTGATTTTACGTCATAACCTATGAAAATTTGACGGTTTCGATATTACGGAAACCACGTGGGATAGTCGCCTTAGCAACGGAACCCTCGTGTATCATCGTCCGAACGTAGCCGAAGCGTTATAGTTTTAGCGTCACACTTGGCCATAGCTTAGACATATGAGAAGCCTAGTATCAAAGTTGGACAACTCCACTTTTGCTTTTTTTACAGGAGAGGCAAAAAACCATATCTACTATATTGATGTCAGTATCATGGTGATTTTTTTATATGTTATTCTTATAGGCCCCAGAAACATATTTTCAAAGGCATTTCAAAATTATATGAGTATTAAGGCCGTAATTACACTTTAAATAGTGGAGTTGTCTATGTTTGAAACCAAGTCATGGAGTTGTCTGTTTTTTAAACCAAAGGGAGCCATTTTAAAATTGAACCTATCCTCTTTTGAAACCAAATAAATATGAATTTGGTATGCTCGAGGGTGTTTTAATATAATGTAATTATGTCTTATGTATTAAAACAAAATTATATAGTTAAAAATTAAACATGAAACATTTTTGTTTAAATGCAGTTTGATAAAACTGAAATGAAACTTAATTATCCTTATTTTATTAAGTTTAGAAAAAACGTGGTACTTAGCTATCCTATTTGCACAGTTTTATCTAAAAGTACATGTATTGAAGTTGCTGTGCTATAATTTTTAACTCATCCATACCTGTGCACAGCTAATAAAATAAAGTTATCAATTAGCGATGCGATCATTTCACGAAAAACGAGCTAACCATTATTATTTTCTGCAGAGAGTTGTTGAAAAGTTTGTAATAGCAAATAACTGAACATTAACGGCGAGATCTATCTAATATCTAGTGTGAAACTGTCAATATTTATTTGTTATACGCGAAAATGTTAATAAAGAGGAATATGTCGAGAACAGTTACCAGTATTACATTAGTTGTTAATTAATTCACTTCAGGTCTTGAAAATACATTTGGAAGGATACATAGCTCTACCACTTGAGTAAAATATGAATATTTTAAATTAAATACTTGCTGTTTTTCACGGTTGTTGTTATATAAAGCCCGTTTATTATTAAAATAATTATTCATTAGAATTGGTAGTGGTCTCATTCGACTCGGCACAAAAGAAATTCTTCAAAAATCATACCTAAATCTGAAACATTCATTTACCTACAGGTTTTGCCCCAAAATCCGACATTCGGGACCATAGAGTGCGGGACAACTGCTAGTTATTAATTAGAAACATCGCTAAATGCACCCATTACAAGTAACTATAAACATTCACCCATGATGGATTTGCAGTGCATGTTGGGAGCAGATTGCATGAATGCAAGCTTCTCATTGGCTACTGAAGGAGTTGTCATTTTTTGAAACCAAACTATGTTGGAATTGTCCATTTTTTGATTCTGAACGGTTGAAATAAACGCTATTTTACCTATTTTCTGTCAGTTTTTAATGAAAAACAGTTGTAAAATCGTACGCAGCATAAAAATCCTCTTAAGAATCGACTAAAATCTCAAAACTGAAAAAAATACCAAGCTCCTCATATCTATGTCAAAATAAGGAAATAATTTATTAAATCAATAAATAAAATTAATTATTCGCGCTCAGAATAATATATAGAAACGAAATAAGTACCAAATAATAAGTAATAAAATAATGATAAAATTGTAATAATAATAAAAATGTATAAAATAATAAGTAAAATGTAACCTATAGAAGATATACTCGTAAAAAATAAATAGTTGCTCTATAATTATATCGAGATGAGAAACTTTGGCTTTGAATGTAATTGTGTATTACTTGTAATAAAGCTAGATTTTGTTGTATGTATTCGTAGTCTTCAAGTATGTCAGTATGGTATCAATATATGGGCCCTTATCTGAAAACAGCTCGCAAAGGTCAAGAGGTGCCTGTAGGTTGTCTCTTCATGCAGTCAGTTAGTAGATGTTTCATAGTCAAAGGAACGTTGCATGCTTCGCACCTTGGCTTGTATTGTTTTGTGAATAGGTGTGAGTGAGTGAGTCGTGTATGTCCGATTCTCAGTCTCGTTAGTACAACTTCGTCAGGACTTGTTCTCTTGACGTGTATGGCTGTGTGTTGCTCTTTATTTCCCTTAGGCGATTATCTTGAGTGGTATATCTCATTGCATGCTTCCTATTCAGGATAGCTTCTGTTTATTTATTTGTAGGCCTTTACCTGTAAGTAAGTACTGGTCGTTCGGTTGGCTTCTAGTAGCAAGTATTGCATGTTCGTCCGCTACTGTAGCCTCCCAAGTAGGTAAGGCATGAGTTTAATTGAGGACTTGGAAAATAAATATATCGCTGCCACTTACTAGAATATTCTAGAAAGACATGCCAAATTGAAATGCTAAAACTGGTCCTTGTAGTGTAAGGTTCTTCGCCTCATGTTGAGCCTGTAAACCTTTTACATTCGTTAGCAAAGTCTAATGAAGGGACTCCTCATAGATGTGAAACATGTAGAGATCGTATTTCATTTTAACCAGTCAAGGAACTGTTGGGATTTCGTTAAGAAAAAACGTCAGATTTTTGAAAAATCTACGTTTCGAACTTTCAGCCTTCTTCAGCTAAAAAATAAATATACACATATTATATTATATATATATATATATATATATATATATATATATATATATATATAGGTATAATTATAAAATATAATAATCAAAATTTTAAATTATGATAATAGTTTAATGAACATTTTTTTAAAATTAGTTAAGATTAATTAAATATTGTTAACTGAGGACCCAAGTACATGCTCAACTTTTTAAACATGCTCATACGAAGTTCTGAGAATGTTTAAAGAACAATGTAAAACTGAGAAGTAACAATGTAAAACTATTGTTCTATTTGTTAATAAAAACGTTCATTTCATTGCGTTTAGAGTGAAGGCAGTGTTAGAAAACAAAATTTATTAACAGTCACGAAAAGTTTTTAGATCTTTGTACGTAAATTTTCTAAAAATGTTGGCAAATCTTGGTAAGTGGAAAGTGACATTTAAAAGAGAACTTAATTCTCTACAATAAAGGTTCTGATGTATTTTTTTATGAGGTGATGTCAATCGGAGAAATAGAGGCTAAAACTTTGTAATGGTATTTTTTTTCTTTTGAACGGGGCTTTGTTTCCGCTTACCTAACTATGTAATTTTTTTTAAATTTAATTTAAAAAGGGCATTTTAGTAAATGAAGTTAAGAATAACTTCTTAAAGACTATAACTAGTCTTTTCAAGAGCGAACGCTGAGGTTACTTTCCCGCTTAGGACTGTCAGTTTCCTCTTGTGGTAAAATCATACTTCTCTTTGAAATTTCATTAAAATGTTTTCACGAAAGATCAAAGTCTATCAATAAACGCTTCTATTCCTTAATAATATATACGCTACTAATTGCAGGTATTTGTATTGGGTTGAATTGTATTTTTTTTTCAACTTCCTTAGTGAGTTTCCTCATCTGAACTCTGTAAAGTAAAGCCGAATATATACGTTTAGTAATTACTTCAACCTTAATTTTGTTTAATACATTTCTTGAATACTAAAATTTCTGCCAGCCCTGAGTGCATTTTTTACTAATTGTCTTTTTATCTTCAGATGAAATTATTTCACCTATATATATGTATTTACCCACGTGGGTTAGGGAGGTGTTATAGAGGGCTATGGTGTAGCTTCGGCTATTCGTCATAATTTTCGTTTTGAAAAACTTTAAGTTTAGCCCTATCTTATCAGTTTCCCTGACCAAGTTGTTATTCATCTCCCTAAAATTGTTTATTTCTAATCTTAGCTTTAAAATTGACACTGGGGATAATAATGGATCCGCGCTAAGATGCCGCAGATCCTGCGAGTTGGACTTTTTATCCCAGGTGTCATTTGAAAAGCTTAGAATAGAAACACCTAATCTTTATTTTTATCTTTCCTAAAAAGTGTAATTACATTTTACAATTTTAAGATGAAATCTCAACGAGAAGCATCATCATAGGCACCAAAACAGGAAACTGACAGCATTCTGAGGGGACATTACACCATTTATAAACAGTATTCTCTAAATGAGATAGCTCTATCATAAAGCACATAAGTACCTTAATTGTACGAAATGAAGTACGTTTCCGAAGACATTATTTACATTTACTAAATAATAATAATCTTACGAATAGATTATTTGCATTTAACCGAATTTCCCTAAAAAAAAGAAACTTGTTTTAGCACGGTTCCTCCCTCCCTCCATTGGGAGGATACTCGCTTAAGAGGTTGACCTTATGACGCAATCCGGAATTCCCGACAAGAAAATTTCACGTATCAGAACCCATATATCACGAATAATGGTTTAAATTGTGATTTATCTTCCCTACCATGTCAAACTGTCAAATATGCAAAATCTCGTTTTTCAGATTCGAGACTTTGCTCTTGGATTGTGGACGATACGGCTTGTCGCAACTCTAACCCCTTCATAGAATAGCATTTAATGCCTTAAATGAAGTATCGAATAACACCATTTTTCAGGATATTACTTCGTCAATGGATAGAATATGTTTGTTCGCTAGTTTGCTCCGATTTTTATATTCGATACATACATATACATTTGTCTGTCCGCACTCTCACAAGCTATGGTATATATTCGGCTATTCGTCATAATTTTCGTTTCATTAGCACTACGTCATCAAAGCTTGCTAAGTTTGACTCCATTGATTCCTATTCCATATTGTCCCGTTTACTAAGAGAAAAAATGGATGTATTTTGTAATGCATATATAAATTATATTGCAGCCAAGGGGAGTCATTGTTTTAAGCCTCTATTTACTGGAAATAGGGTTCCAATTTTCTCGAGAGTTGGTTATTACTCAGAAACAAATCTATTATATCGATGTATCCTTCTTCTCGTCCAATATTACTGAGAACCTCTCAAATTCTGAAGTATTCTACTGTATCAAATGCTTTGAAATAGTCAATGAAGTCATATATTGTATTCTTTGAAAATTAGGTACCCCTTAGAGGCAGTGAAAATGATGAATGAAACGATTAATAAATATTTGATTCGAGGGTATAAAATACATCTGACTATCCCTGAATTATCCATATAATCGAGTCCCATATATTCGGGTTATTCTACGGATCGCAACTCGAACAGGAACTTGGTACTAAATTTTCCTAATACAAAATTTACAATGATAGAAGCGAAGTTAGATCAGAAGTCGGCAGTTGCCCAACTCAAAGTGACACTTTGGTCCCTCTAAATCAATGTAACCAAACTTCATAATCTAATGGTAAAATCTATTTTAGCCTCTGACGTACATGTGGCTTGGCAATGGCTTCTTCTGATCAAACAAACAACATTCAGTACCAGATTGTCTACATCATTTCTAAATTATGTAATTTAAAAACAATACATTTTATTTTAACAATACCGAAGTGATCTCTGATTTCATTCTGCTATAAGTTTTTAATACTAGGGTAAATATGCTCTAAGAAATGCTCTAATTGTAATCTCCATATATATTATTCTCTTAGTAAAATTGCATTTAACAGTAAAGTGGGTATTTTTGTTAGAGAACGTTCAAACATGAGTGTTTTCCAAGGTCGAATGTTGAAATGGGCAGGGGAAATGACCGGCTTGATTTTATTATATTTTTGAAGCGACTGAATGATCTTCCAACATCTACTGAAGTGACTGGTGTGTATTTGCAGGCTGCAATCTACATGGGATTCAACTTAACTGTTAAACCTCTACTTACTGTTTTGCCACTATAATCCGGATATCTTTCCACCCAGGGTTTTTTTCTAGACTGTCTTTGAAATTTATTCCCAGTATCTGCTTCTAAAAACTCAGTTTTCTTTACTAATACCTGTGTGATTGCAATGATATCCGTTTGTGTCACAACATGCCTTTTGTATCTAGTCTTGGAATGGTATATATTCAGCCACCTTTGCTTCTTGCAATTAGAAAAGACACAGCGTCCTAGACTAAATGGGTAAAGCATTATTTTATTTCTTGGTTTTGCCTTTATTTCTTGAATTAAAAAAATAAAAATAATATCGAAATATTTAGCAAAAATATGTATTAATGGCAGAATATGTAAAAATATGAATTTTTGAAAAATATGTAAACTAAAAAACTGTTTAAATGCTTTAAAATCACTCAAAAAGTGCAGAATCGAGAATTATGATTTACGAAACAGAAAAAAATATGTAAATACAATAACATCGGTTCCTTACTAATGACCCTGGGGATATGAACGGAGACGGGCTAATATGACCCAGCTCCTGTGATTCGGCCTTTAGATCAGAAGTGGGATGTCTGTGAGTGTTAAGGTATATGCAATACTTCTGTTGGAGTGCTGGCTTTTCTTTCGAAACAGAACAGCTATCGGCTCATATCCTGTCTCGAAGGGAGGGGGGTATAAAAGAATCAATTAAGTAAATAATTACCTGGTTTAATTCATTTTTATGGTGTGGCTATCTTGAAGTCATCAACGCCAAAATCTCTAATTACATTATTTAATTATTTTATACATTTTCCATGTAAATATAATTAGAGTGCAATTAAATATCTATCAGATATATAGAATCAGATAGGTCATTCCGAAAGAATGTGGCTGTTACCAATTCTACCTGTGCCTGAGCGGTTTAGGCAAAGCATAGAAAGTATTATTTTTTACAAAATATTACACACATTGTCAAGGTACTATGTAAAATGCCTAGGTTTTCTATAGAATGCCTGTTGCTTATTTGACATTGTATGAAATAAAAATATTTTTAATTTACTCTATACACTTTAACTATGTAATATACATAACTCTAAAAATTGCTTAAGAAACAATTTATTTTATAAAGTTTAATAAAGTGAGATTTTTATTTACATTATTTATTTATTTTTTGCTGAGTTTCGTTACGTTAGCGATGAGCTGATGATAAAGTTAGTAAAACTTGTTATTTACATTAAAATGTGCTGGAGAACCTGAGCTCAAAACTCGGGCGCACCTAAAGATTTTATCTTCTAGTGTATTCGTTCGTGGGTTGGATTCGGCCTCTCTGACCGTCCCTACGCCAACCCAGACTTTAATTAATTTATTAATGTGTACCTGCACAGGGAAAAATCAGGTGGCCGGAGCATAGACTAGCCACACTATTGTCAAGAATCATATACCTGTAAAGAATCTGTCCTTCTCGGCCCTCGTGTTGTCCTTTTATGTGACTGAATTATGTATGTGTTTGTATATATATATATATATATATATATATATATATATATATATATATATACAGTGTGATTCAGGTCTATGTAGCCCAACTCCAGGAGGTGATTGTAGACATGATTTACAACAAAAAGTCCGTCACGCAGGAGCTGCATAACTAAGCACTTTCCTCAGAATTTGGGTGGTGTAGACAGCTTTCCAGAACAATTTGCTTAAAAAAATCCTACATAAATAAAATAAAAACATGAATAGCTCTTTTAAATTTGTAATGAGTAACTGATCAATTATTAATTTGCTTCCAGAGTTATGTTTACACATGGTACCTAATACACTACGTAATAAATACAAAAAACCTCATATTATCGTATTTTGATCTAACGCAGGAACAGGATACAGTCACTCTAGAGGTAGAAAGCGCTCCTTGCGGCGGCTTTGTGAACCTACGTCTGGCGGGCTTTTCTATTGAAATATGTTACAAATTAAACCCCCGCTTTCCGAATGACCGATTCAGCCCATTTTTACAACACTTCTTTCTCATGAGTTACCCACGACGTATACCGCGTTTCGCTACAATACAGCAGAAATTACGACCGGTATGAGTATATTAGGAATTTGGGTCCGGAGTAAACCCCCCCCCCCCCTTCTAATGAACCGATTTAGTTTATTTTCACAACACATATTTACCTATAGATTACCACTACGAATACAGAGTTTCGTCGAAATATACTAAAAATCACGGCTGGTAGTGGCGAATTGGTATTGTGGGTCGGAGTAAACCCCCCCTCCTAATGAACCGATTTAGTTTATTTTTACAACACATATTTACCTGTGGATTACCACTACGAATACCGAGTTTCGTCGAAATATACCAAAAATCACGGCTGGTAGTGGCGAATTGGTATTGTGGGTCCGGAGTAAACCCCCCTTCTAATGAACCGATTTAGTTCATTTTTATATCTCACTTTTCTCTCTATATTACCACTACGGATACCAAGTTTCGTTGAAATATAACAAATATTACGGCTGACATAGTCAAATTAGTGTTTTGGGGTCGGTGGACCGAATTTGGTGGTTAACTAACTCGTTCAATCGTTTGCTAATTGAATGCTATATAACAAGTTTCGTGACGAAAAAACAAAAACTCTGGCCGCTATCGTGTTAACAGACACACACACACACACACCCACACACACACACACACACATATATATATATATATATATATATATATATATATATATATATATATATATATACATATATATATATATATAAATTTTAACGGGGGTCATTTTCGGTGTCTACTAGGTAGGATCGATAAAGATTTGAAGAAATTTTTCAAAAATTCCGCCATGAGTCCAACCTCAATAGCTACTTTCCTTCGGAGGAAAGTGCTAAAAGTAATTTGAAGTATTGTCCGATTCCGAAAGGAAAAGGAGCGATGTCCAATTTTCTGTTTTTTTTTTTTAACGTAGTCATGTTTTTTAATGAATAGGACGAGAAAATTGCTCAAAAACTATTCAAGATAATTAAATTTTAATTATACAGTGAAACCTCCCTTAACGGACACCTCCCTACAGCGGACACCTCTATTAACGGACATTATCTCGCAGTCCCGAATTTTTCTATAGATAAAATAAACCTCTATATTGCGGACACTTCTGTACAACGGACACGGACAGAGAAACCTGATTTTTTACCTCCTTACTACGGACAAGTACAGCTAATGTAAGTTATCGAAGCGTTCCTATCGGTGTACGTTTCCAGTAAAATGCGTTAACTATAACACAGTCTTTGTAAGAATAAGATATATACATAGAATAGTGACTAGAATATCTTCCTAGGAATTTCACAACAGGAACCCCTTCCTTTTCAGGAGAAGCATATGATTTTCCCGCAGGCAGATGACTATTGTTATGCCTACGAGGTATGATGGTTCCGGGAACATTCCAAAACTCTCATTCCGTTCAAATTCCCTCTTTTCAATTTTCAGTTGGTTTTTAGCTCTTGTTGAGTAAATGTCGTGCTTTCTCTTCAATATATCTAATCGGAAATCTCTGACACTTAAAGAACAAATTGACGTGATAACATTTTCTAATCGCGAAAAATCTGTTGTGCGTAAAGTTGCCGAGTTTTTTAAGATAGGAAAAACACAAGCAGCAGAAATATTGAAAAAGAAAGACGAAATTTTGCAAAAATGGACGGAAAATTTTGACAAACATGTTGTCCAAGAACTAAGAACTGGAAATCGATCGATCTAGCTACACTGGAATGGTTTAAAAGAGTGCGTATACAAAACATTCCCATATCAGGTCCTATGATCCAGGCAAAAGCGCTAGAGATAGCTGGACAGTTGGGCTATTCTGAATTTAAGGCTTCCAATGGGTGACTGGAAAAATTTCGTTGCAGGTACAAAATTTCATTTAGAGCCATTTGTGGAGAATCGGCATCGGTGAACGCAGAAACAGTTAATCAGTAGGAATCCAAGCTACCATCATTACTCTTTGGATATATGTACGCCTGAAAATATGTTTAATTATTTTTTTTTTTTAGTTTATACTTATTGAACTTCTTTCTATATACTTAAAAAAAACTTTTGATGGGTAATTTTTAAATGGTTAATTAAAACATGAATTAAATGTACAAATTCGGTACGTATCCATCTCGACCATCCCCTCTGTATAGCGGACACCTCTCTATAGTGGACAACTTTGGTTCTCCCAGAGGTGTCCGCTATAGGGAGGTTTCACTGTACCATCATAAAATAGATAAAATGTCCTTTAAAAATACAGTAATTTAATTCACTAAAACCATTATTAAAAGATACTTTCTGGACGTGCAACAACGCAATTCTGTTTTTATCAATGAATCAGAGTTTTTTTGCAATTTTTTTTCCTTAGCCCCCTAATGGACGGATTCAATACTTACACGAAAACTTTTACATTTAGTAAGCATTAAATTCATGCAAATGGAGTGGAGGTTTATTGAGGGATAAATTGAACGATTGGCACCCTTTTGTCAAAAAAATGTGGAATATTGTTGTTGTTACTTTTAAATACCTTGTGTGAAGAAATTAAAAAGTATTCATTTTTTATTGGCCAAACTGTAGGAATTCATTGTCTAGTCCGGAACTGAAAGAAATGGAAAAGTTTTTCATCTGGGAGATATGTTACATTTTGTGTTTTACAAATTTTCATTGATTTATCTTTTACACGATGTAGTTGGCACTAAAATATTTGATAATATATTTGAAAATTTTAAATTTGTGGAAATTAAAATTGGATCTTTATCAACTTGGACAGTGGATCCATCCACTGTCTAACGGCACTGGTGCTGTTTGCAGGACAGCAGTCCATCAGGAACCATGAATCTATGTGCAAGCGGAACTTCTTCCAATGCAATAGGTCGATCGTGTTGAAGGAGATTTAAAATATGTTGAATCGAACCTGTCGGGAATCAGGATTGGCTGGAGAAGATATTCGTCCAAAATCCTCCACATTTTTTTGACAAAATGGAGTCAATCGTTCAAATTATCCCTCAATAAACCTCCACTTCATTTTCATGGCTTTAATGCTTACTAAATGCAGAAGTTTTCTTGTAAGTATTGAATCTGTAGTCAGTTTGGGGGCTGAGAAACAAATTCGCAAAAAAACTCTGATTCATTGATAAAAACAAAAGTGCGTTATTGGACGTCCAGAAAGTATCTTTTGATAATGGTTTTAGTGTATTACTGTTTTTTTAAAGAATATTTTATCTATTTTATGATGGTATAATTAGAATTTAATTATCTTGAATAGTTTTATAGCAATACTTTCTTATTCATTAAAAAACTAGACTTATTTTCCTTTCGGAATCGGACCATACTTCAAATGAACTTTTTTGTTGGAAATTATGTCTACAATCGCCTCCTAGAGTTTGGCTACTTTGACCTGAATCACCCTGTATGTGATTTTCGATATCTTGTAGGTAGCGTCGACGAAGATATGAAGAATTTTACAAACATTCTTTCATAAGTTCTTAAAAAAGAATATTTGGTTACAATTTCTTCGTGAAAGAGTAAAATAAGAATATACAGTTGTTGAGCAAAAGCTATGTGTAATTTTGAAGATTTAGTAACGAGCATAAATATATATGAAAAAAAAAAAAGAAAAAAAAGAAACGATAATACTAAATAAACTACGAGCATTCTTCTGTATTGTCTCAAATTGTGAAAGATATTAATATTTTAACCCTATAAATGATAACGATGTGTAAAAAAGCAACAAGACAATATAAATATGTATTTTATGATGATTTTATTAAAGGAGATTAAGGCAACTGAGAAATGTCAAAGGAGATTCCTTTAATATAGTATTTTCAGCTGATTATATTTTCTCACTAAAATTAGTTAGGGAAAATGTACTTTATGCGAAATTATAATAATTTTCCATTCAACAAACAGCCTTGTAAAGTGAATACGCCGAGTGACGACAATTTGACAATGTCGGTCCATTCTTTGAAGAGAATAGGTGTTGTTAGAGTGCCGGGAGAAGAGAGGATGAGAACCCATCAAAGTTGCCTTTGTCATGCAAAATGAAAGAGGGGGTAAAGAAAGGGGGGTGGGGAGGTATTTTATTGAAACCCCCCAAACCAGGGGACAATTTTCATTTTCTCCTTTATGCCCTGGTATACAGTTTGTTTGCCCTTATACCGGGGCCATTCAATAGGGCTCAAAGTTGCTTTTCTCATAGCGTTCAGACTCAAACTCGCCGACGGATATATTCGCTGTTTCTATTATACACGGATATCTATGAGCGTTTAGGAAGGGTGGCAACCTGTAGATAAGCCGGTTATTACGGTCATAGGAATAAGTAGAATTGAATTCGAAAAAAAAAAAAAAGAAAAAAAAAGCCCTTATAGTTCTCTAGAAGTGAACACTACCATGGAAATTGAGGAACATAAAGATTGATCTAAAAAAAAAAAAAATTCACGTAACAGGCCACGAGGGCCTTGAGGTGCATATACTATAGAGGTATATGATTCATGGCCCACTAGAGAAATAGTGTGGTCAGTACTATGGTTCGGCCGCCTGATAAATCATCAGACGGCCAAAATTTCCAAATTTCTTTCTTTATCTATGCTCTTCACATTTGCAAAGTCAAACATATGCTTCATTTGTATAGCATTGCATTTAGTTTTTAGGATGCTGAAGAGGCATCAAATTGTGTGAAACATATAGAGTTATTTTATTAAATTGACTATTACGTTATTTTCTAATTTTATTCAATGACCTTCTTCCAAAAAAATTGGAATTATGTTTCACTCTATGAAGAGAGAGGCTAATAGCAATAGGGATAGCATTAATAAAGATAACGCAAAATCTCTTAGAAGCCTGTATTATTAAAAATGTCTTCTTAAAGTTGGCTGAAAGTTTCACACCACGAACTGAGATAATGTTCTATTATCCAGACAAGCGGCTTATCAAAGCTCAAGTTTAATTAAATTATTTACATATCTTGAATCTTTTACAGCACTCTTCCCCTCCTTCAGGCCCTCCATTCCCTTTGCTCATAATAAATGAATCCTCTCTACTTTACTGCAAGTGTTATTATTACTTCTAGCTGTCATCTTGCGGAATTCTTTATGTCCGTTGTACTAAGAGGACTTTAAGTTTGTTCTCCGTGATGGAGTAAATTGTATGAACTCTTCACGATTATGCATTAAATATCAATCGAGAATGTATAAACACTTGATGATCCTTAAATCTTCTTGTATTGCAGAAACAAACTCTCCAAGCTACGGATGCTCCTTAATCAAAACGTTCGATTCGTGGAAACTTCGCCATAGCCGTTTCAATTCTTATCCCTAATGCTCCTCTATTTGGAAAGATTTGATTAGAAATAGTTAATATTTTGTTTTGATCTTTTGTAAAATATTAATTTTACCGCGCATGCGCGAACGCCAGGGGACACTTTTTCGTAACGTTTTTTTTCAGTTTAGTCATCGATAAAGCATATTTATGCTAAAATTTAAACCCCTACTAAGAACAAGCGTTTGGGCGCCGCAGTGAACAGAAAACTGGCAGTATTCTAAGGGGAAATTATTCTTTCCGTTTCCACAAATTATGGTTAAAAAAACACTATTACATATATGCTTCTCATTTACTTATCTTATTTTACAAAAATATTAAATTTCCTGTCAAATGCAATTTTTTAAAAAATAAAAAAATCGCCAAAAAGATTGTATTCTGGTAGGCAGATTCGACTGGTTAACGAACTTGATATTTTATTTGAGGCAGAATTTTGCGGATGTTCTTTCCGATGAGCGGTATACCTTTGTGTTTCCTACATTATCAGTTAACCAGTGATTTTAATTAGTAATAATAAGTTATAATAACTATTTTCCATAGAGTTTGGCCTATTAATTCCTCTTCAAAAATTAGATTAACTTTTTATGAAGTAATCATATTCACCACTGCGAGATCAGATCCATCCTATTTATGTTTCACAGATAACATAAATAGGATAGTAATATTTATATTACGAAAATATTAAATTTACTGTTGAATGATTTTTTTAAATGTCATGAATTAAACGTGAAATTCGCCAAACAAATGATGTTCTGGTTGGTGGATTTGACTGGCTAACGAACCTGATATTTTATTTGAGACACAGCCGTCTACTGGGACATGCTTTTTGGGGAAAAATTCGCGCGAAATAAATCGTAGTGTCTATATTTTTGCGGTATTATGCTTACAGGAACTCTTGTTTATAGGTTCTTTAACGTAGGATAACATATGGAACCATTTTCAAGATGATATCTGTAACCGTTTTCGAGTAAAGTGGATAGAAAAAGTTGTTCAAACTAATTTTCAGTTTGGATATTTAGAATTGTTTAATTCTCTTGAAATATTTTCTACTGGTTTGAAATTCATCAAAAATAATTCGTTTGAATTTTGATTACGTTTGGAGTTAAGGGATTATTTGAATAAAAAAAAATGTATTAACAGACATGAAAAGTTTTGGGATTTTTGTATATTTTCCTTAATACCTCGAAAACGGTTGGAAAATCGAGTTAAGTGGAAGGTAGCCATTCATAAGCTTAATAAATTCTCTACTAAAAAGATTTTGAAGCAATTTTTGATCGGGCGATATTTCACGAAAAATCAAAATCCACCAATAACTTCTTATTTCCTTTACTAATGGCACTAAGAATATGAACGGAAACGCGCTGAGATGAATGACTTCCTACGAGTCGGACTTTTTAACGATGAATTTACCATTTGTAGTTCTCAAAATTATTGCCTTACTTAGGACTTCTAGCAATTTTAATATTCCATGTTGTCTAATAATCCACTAATATAGTGTTAATCCAAACGAAATTCGAAACCTCTGTAGATGAAATGCTAATGGAGATGTG
The DNA here is from genome assembly GCA_946811695.1 of Gonocerus acuteangulatus. Lineage (NCBI taxonomy): Eukaryota > Metazoa > Arthropoda > Insecta > Hemiptera > Coreidae > Gonocerus > Gonocerus acuteangulatus. Next base: position 112,846,986 of record OX328123.1, on the reverse strand, counting down.
CATCACATAATCTTGGATTATCCAAGTTACTCGTCTATCTGAAACAAATGTCTACCATTCAAATATCCCGCAGATAACGCACAAATACATGAAATCCTAAATAAAACCTCAAAAGTGAATTATTTTAATTTATTTAAATATCTGGCGAATATCTTAAAGTTGAGGGTTTCATTGCTCCAAAACTAATAGTACTTTATTGTGTGTTTTGTTATTTTTTTGTTCTAGTTTCAATCTAATGTTCATCCCTGTTAATTACTTGTTTTAGCGCATTTGTCGATTAGTGCTTAAGCTTGAGGGCGAGAGGAAATAGAAAGAAGTGAGATGGTGTAAGCGCACATAAAATATCTGTTTTGTATATTTAGTTATTTATTTTGTTTATCACACACATTATTTATTTAATTAATTCTAAATAAGCTAATTTTGGAAATTACAAAGTCTAAGTTATTAATTCAGCTAGTGAAATATAAATGTAAGATATTGTACGTTAAATAGTAATTTGATTAAGACGTGCCTCTAATATTACTAAAATTAGCTATACTAATCTTATTATTATTCCCCCCCCCCCCCAAAAAATAACATGTAAATAAAAAGTAAAAATAATAATCGGAACTGGTTCAAAGAAAACTTATAAGAAAACAAAATAATTCAATTCAGTAAATTCGGTATATTTCCAATTTTATAATAGCCTGAATTTTGCCCACCCTTTTCAAAAACATTACTCCTGTTCATACCAGTTCTAGCCCAAAGGACAGAAGATAAGAAGGAAATATGGACTTTACATTATCCTCAAGTCAAAATAAGTTATTCTCGGAAATGCTCTCTCCCTCCTCAGTCTTGTGCTGAAAGAGCTTTTGACGTGGAGTGGGGGAGGTGGAGAAGGAACCGAGATAGAAAGGAAACAATTTCGCTACATTTTCCCAAGAGTCTCTTCTCCATTTTATTACCAAGAGAAATGTGGAAAGTATATTTCATATGAAAATGTCATATTAGATGGGCATTAAAAAAGATATAAAAGAAAAAAAATAGGAAAAGAAAAATAAGAGACATATAAGGTACAGTACAGGTGTTTTAGGAATTTCATTTCTTTTAAGACCTACATCTCGTTTTCCATCAAAATTACATTTTTTTTGTGTTTTTTGTTCTTTGTTTCTTATTATGTATATTGTAAACGAAGTAAAATTAAAACTTTCTATTAAATATTTTTACTCCTCTCTTCACTTAATTCTCTTGATGCTGAAATTCTAATTGACTCCTACTATGACTATGACTCCTTTATTGATTGCAGCTCTTGAAATTCACACTGATAATATTCACAAGTTTAGAAATTATTTCAATTTAGCATGTTAGGGTGTCTCAATGGTTTAGTAGATAACGGTTTATCAAGCCGTCAAATAAAAATTATAATAAACTTTCCTACAATATAAATTTCGGTAGGGTCACTTCAATCGGGACTTGAGGTTTCCGAAGTACTGATTTCATCCCGATGAAAGCGAAGTAATAAGAGTTTCTATCCTAAATTTTCTAAACCATACAAAATACAGTAGACTCTGTACAGTAGCTCTAATCCGGCGTCGTCGGGACCAGGGTGCAGTCAGATTAGAGAAATTGAGGAAGGTTTTCGGGAATTGAGTTAGAAGCGGTCTATAGATCTCAAAAGCCTAAGCAGGAAAGAGGTTTTCTTGGGCATGCCCAGGAAGGATCTAAGAGAGGTTGTGGCTATAGTATCTGGCCATTGTACCATGGATAAGCATATGCATGTCATAAGGATCAGATCGTCACCAACCTGCAGATGGTGTAGGTAAAAGGATGAGAAGCCTAAGCATATTACATTTGAGTGTGTAGCATTACAAAGTAGACGATTTCTACACTTCGGGAGCCTCAATGAAGATGAGATTAGAAGGTCAACGGAGATCAGGCAATACCTGAAGTTCATTAGGATGTTAAAGTAAGGTTTACCAATTTGGGACTCGCACAATAGGACGACTGGCAGATGTGCACCCCGTGAGGCGGAGGGTATGGGTCAACAGTTAATCTAATCTAATCTAGAAGCGGTTCCCTAATGTATTTAAAAAACCTTATTATTTGAGAATATAATAATATGTACCATGTTTAATATTGCATATTTAAAATGGCAGGTATTTTTAAAATTACTTTTAAAACTTACACTCCACTCGCGATGGATGTTCAAACTAGACTGGCTAAAATCAGGCGTTCCAGCTTTAAAAGTATATAGAAAATAATTCCGGGGGGGGGGAGCTCGGAGAATTTCAGGGGGCTGAGAGAATTTGAGGGATATGGAATACTAACAATCTAGAACTTATTAGCCAATTAAAACGCTATTACACCAATAAAAATGTATTTTTCCGAACTAAGTGATTTTATTTAATTTATTTTTAAGGTTTTATGACAAGTTTTTACTGATTTCGGGGGGGGGGGGGGTGCAGCCCCCTCAGCATCCGATATATACGCCCATCATGGTCCCAGCCATACTTAATAGAAGCACATGCTCCTGCATCTAAAACGAAACATATATGATATCTTTGATTTCTATTCAACGAAATACCACGAAACAAATGTCTCACTAGCTAGGAAGGGAAGATTAGCTAGGAACCCTTGAGCAAGAGACCGCCGGATTAGAGAGTGCGACGGATAAGAGAACGCCGGATAAGAGAGAGTCTACGCCATATACAATTTCTAGAGCATAGTTTTTATGCTGCTTGATTGATATTTAAAATTCCATAATTATTTAAATTTGAAAATCTCCATTAGGTAATGAATAATTAAAATTTATTGCCTGGCTCTTGTCAATGAAGTTTAGGAACTAATTCCTCCAATTTTAGCTAATGCTTTTACAAAATACTGTAGAAATAAAACTTTATAGGGAAAAGGCCTAATATAATAATAAGAATTTAAATTGACTATTAAATCCTCGAATAAGGTTCATCAATAAACAATGATAAATATGAAATAATAATTAGCGCCCATTCGAGGAAAGTTATAAGTTTTGGAATAAGGTAGAAGGAGGAATGTAATCAAACTTGGTGGAAAAGTGGTAACAAATGCAATTTAACTTAGAAAATTTACAGTGAATAATGAAGAAAATTCTGCTGAGGGAATTTATAATTTATAAGTAATTTATTAGGAACTTTAATTGTAAATTTATTCCTTCGTTTATTTTGCTATCTTCTTTTTACTAAAATTTGAATTATTAAAGTTAATTGAAAACTTTCCCAACTCATTAAAAGCTAGGTTTTCCTTAAAATTGGATTATTGAAGTTATTTATTATTTTTCCATGGAAATCAGTAATTATTTAGTTAGTGGAAAGTCATTTTGTTTCATTAATGCCCAGTAGAAGCGGTAAAAGAATTGATTGGGCGAGGAAGGGATGGAAATCAATGTAGGAACATTTGGGATAGGAATTCTCGAATGAATAAATTTAGTTCTCATCATTCTTGTCTTAAAATGCACTAGGCATGGGCTATCCTTAGTAAAAAACAAGAAGTTCTTGACATTAAAGATATCATTTATAAACAATAAATAATGAAAAAATATACACAATAGAAAAATAAGCACATAGAAACAACAATGGATGTCAGAATCTAGAAACAGAGAATTTCAACAATAGAAAACTAAAAAATAGACTTGATTTAAAAAGAATACACAGGCAAGTAAAATCTCTTGAAGAGACTAACAAAATGATTTGAGAGGCTTATGGAGATCCTGCTCTGTCCTTCTCACAAGTTTCGTGCTGGTTAAAAGAGGGCCGGGAAAAGCTACACAACAGACAGTTAACACTTCCTACAATGAATTTATTTTTCTGTTTTTTATTGTTTTATTAACTAAAAATGTTTCAAGTACTTTTTAATTATTTATATTAGGTCCTTTTAATGTTTTTTTTTAATGTTGAGAACTTTCTTTTATTTTTGTTTTTGTTTTTATTATGTGAAAGCATTTTTTTTTATACTTCACAGCATTCTTTGTTTATTATTGTGGAAGTATTTACGTTACTATTTTTCTTTTTATATTAAATTTAAATAAATAAATTGTATTTAGATATTATTAATATTGCCTCTTAACCATGTTGTCGTTTTGCAACTGAGAATCTCAAGTTCCAAAAAAAAAAAACCTTTGCGTATTAAGAAGTCTTTTGGGCAAATTTGAATTTATTATCCATCCAAAATTGTAAGAATTCTACTACCGGCACCATATCGTCCCTGCCATGTCAAACTATCGACTATGCAAATCGGTACTTTTCAAGAGAGCAAGATAAAGCTTTAATAGTGATTCCAAAATCAGCACCTTTACAAAAGGACAATTTTACATACTTTTTCCGTGTATATTGTTAATAATTTTAAGGTGATATTATGAACAAACTGTTTACTGTTTTTCAATTACCAAAAAATCATATTCGTGATTTTGCATATTGGTGCTAATAATTGATTTCTCTTGGATCGCCGTTTCAAATGTGGCATTTTCGATAGTTTGTTTGTTTATAGGTTTAACACTTTCATATTCGTCAAGAAAAAAAGAATATTATTAAATGGTTATTGCTATAAAAGTTTATTAATGTAAACAAAACTTTATAAACATAATGTAATAACTGTTATTAAAGTCCTTATTAGGATTAAATAATATTTCAAAAATTATTGAAGGCTAACTAGCCTAGGTACAAAAGTTAAAAATAGATGAAACAATAAACTTTTAGATACCTTTTGTACTCATGGATTGTTTGTAACAGTGGAAATTAATAAGTAAATTAATAAGTTTTGAGTATTTTTATTCATTTTCGTCTGGACTGGCATGACGCTCTGGGAGGCAATCTCTCATATCACTAGATGCAGGTAGAGAATCGTAGTATTGGTGGCATGACCTTGGAATCAAATTTTGTATACATAATGATAACAGTTTTTTTTTCTTTACATCGGTGATTGGTAATCCCTCCTTGTATGCCTTAACGGGGTTCTTACCTTGTTTGCCTCTTCTTAGCTTCGTTATAAGTGTTATGAAGTTTCCGTCAATGCTTGTTTTCATGAAAATAAATAAATTTTCTTTTTTCCGGTACTGAAACCATACACCTCTGAACTACCCTCAAAAGAGACACAGGCTTTACATAGATCTTATTTTGGCTTATGAAAGTTCAATTTATATGTTTTAAGTAATTTCCTTTACGTTTCGTAGCAACTTTCTTAGGATCAAACCAGCGAACAAACATATTCGGTACTTTGACGTAGTAATATATTGAAAAATAATCATATTCGACCCTTTATTTAAGGTATTTCTGGCTATTCTAAAGGGGTTAGAGTTTCAAAAATTTGCCACAAGCCGTATCGTCCACAATGCATCTGTAAAATACCAAATCTGAAAAATGAGATTTTGCATATTCGATAGTCTGACATGGTAGGGACGATATGTGCATATGTTTATTCCTGCATGTACTTATTATTTTTATAAATAATTTTTCATATCATATTATTTTATAGTTGAGATCATTCAGTATCTTGGAATGGACAATCTTATGAATATACTCCCTCCTTATACAGATTTGAATGGTATCAATGAAATCAGCACGACAAAAACATATATGTATATGTTTTCTAGTAATTTTCGAAGTTTTTTTCATAAAATGTCGTAACATAAATATTTTTGTGTGGATAATAAATTTGTGGGGATAATTTATTTTTCAAGACTACTGGCACAGTGAAGTGTACTAGAAAAGAAATTTAATTTTCTTTGAATGAAGGGAGGGAGGGAAAAAAGTAAACGAGAATCTAAAGGGAAAATATATAAAGAAAAGAATTTTCATTCGTTTTCTCTAAAGGTTTTCGTTCTATTCTCCACGTAATGGAAATAATTTTTCATATGAAAACGCCATATTAGGCAGCCATTAAAAAGGTATTTGAAGGAACAAATTAACCAAGTTTTCTCAATCTTCATCTCGTCTTTGAAGAACTGACAAACTTTATAAATCATCTCTCCCTGTTTGTCTGTTTCAAGAGGTCTTCAGGCTATTTATCAATGAAGCAGAAGAGTCAATTTCCCTCTTTTTTTGGTTTTTATTGGAATGAATAATTGAAGAAGTTTTAAAAGAGCGTCAGCGGGTTGGCGATAGTTAAACGAGTAAGTTAGCGTTCAATTGGGATCAAATATCGCATTGTTTATAAATTATTTATTTTCCTGTCTATGCCTGTCTAGCTAATGTAATTGGTTATTGGTTCTAGGTCTAGGTTAGGTGTAATAATCTGGTATACTTTATATTACAAGGAATGTTAATCTCTCAGATTCAGATTGCTTGAACTTTTAACAAGAAAAATCGGAACAGACTTTTATATATATATATATATATATATATATATATATATATATATATATATATATGTATATATATATATATGTATATATATATATATATGTATATCACACAAGTGACTCCTTGGCGTTAGTTATCCTTGGAGTAATGTCTAGTCAATTAGTTTATTTTATTTTAAAATCTTAAACGAAAAAACTATTTATAAAAAACACCTTAATGTGATATTTCAGTCTGAATGTGGCCCTGCTTGTTGCAGCTAAATTTAAGCTGTAACTTTCTAGGGCTCCTTCAAGAGGCATGATATGAACAACGGGTTTATATAGGAAATAACTTGGGGGGGGCTAACTAGGGGGTATGGAATATTAACAATCTACAACACGGAATAGTTAGCCAACTAAAATGCTATTAACCCCACAAAACATTATTTGTTAGTTTTTATCTGTATATATATATATATATATATATATATATATATATATATATATATATATATATATATATATATATATATATAAATATGGTACATGTAAAAAAAATAATACTCTTTTTTCTTATGTACTACTTTATTCCTGGCTTGCCCTACATGTTTCGTGGCTTTCATGCTACCACCTCAGGGGCCATTAAATCCCCATGTGGTGTCCGCTCGTCGCCCATATTAAGACTCCAAGGTAAGCCACGAATACAGTACTAAAAAAGAAAAAAAAAGGAGTACTACTTTTTTTTACCTGCGCCATATATATATATATATATATATATATATATATATATATATATATATATATATGTATATATATATATATATGTATATATATATATATATGTGTATATATATAAAATAAATATATGTTATTATTGGTGAGAAATACATGAAATAGATTATTTTTAAGGTTTAACTAAGAAATCTGATTTAATTTATTTTTAAGGTTTTTATGACACGTTTAACGATCGAATCAAACTTGAAATCCCTCAGCCCCCCTTATATACACCTGTGATATGAACGCGAAACAGATTTTTCGTGTCGATTGAATTGATACTGAATGATATTGTGGCCTGATTTTCTGCTAAGAAAAAATTAAATATATTCTTGTTTATAAATCCTTTGCACAGTAACATGTTTCTGAATGAAAAGTAACATTGAACCGGGAACGCCTTGCATCATGGAATTTAATATCTTTGTAGAAGGAATTCTGACAATAAATCCTGCTTTGGAGTGAAAAGGGAGATGAGAACTGCGAGATAGAGGAAGAGTTTCTCCTGATATATACTTCTCATTAGGAGCCGAATTATGTAAATGGAATCGCAGTCCTAAAATTGAATCTAGCTCCATGTATTATATCCAACCTCTTAAATCTTATACAAATTGCTCAGGCTATTAGTTAGTAAATAAAAAGGATATCTCTTGCCTGTTAGTTCTTTAATAATCTATTAGTTTCTTCCTCTTTATTTTCATTTCTTATTAAACAATTTGTTTTGGAGATTTTCATTATAAATATTTGAAGAGAAATATTACTCTTATGGTGAGGTTAGCTCAATGATAGAGCACTCGACAAACGTGCAGGAGAACTTGAGTTCAGGGCTCAGGGATTCACGGACCCAGACCGTCCTTAACCCCACCCAGTCTTTAATTAAATTACTTACAGCTACCGCCAACGCCTATAGCCACATTGAATGCTCCGTTGAGCACCGAAGTTAAGCAACGTTGGGTGTGGCCAGTGCCTGCATTGACCGACCAGGTGCTTTTTTTTTTTTTTTTTTTTCTTTTTTTTTTTTACGGGGTATCTACAACTTGGCCATTAGCACCGGGCTATCTACAGGTTGCCACCCTTTCATAATGCCAACAGCACGTGGTCGGTCACCCATTTGACCGACTGACTACGCCCGACGTTGCTTAACTTCGGTGATCTACGGGAACCGGTGTATTCAACGTGGCTAAGGCCTTTGGCACCGACCAGGTGCTGTTGGCGTTATAAAATGGTGGCAACCTATAGATTGCCCGGCGTTAATAGCCCAATCGTTGATAAGCCGTTAAACACACAATACAAAAAACAAACTGACAGCTACCAGTGACCGGAGCGTAATACTGTCTACTCTCTCTCCCTAGTGTGTCGTATGGTCAAAAATCAGGTATCTCTACAGTAACAGGAGACTGAAGGGTCTCCACTAGGCCTTGGGTTCTCATGGATGAGACGGGGGTTCGAGTCCTTCCGGTGGCAGGACTTTTTCTTGTCTCCCGCATTGAGAAGGTTCCTTGCCGCACTATGGGTGTTGGCGCTAATGGCCCAGTTGTTGGTGCGCCTCAAAAAAACGCACCAGCCAGTTTTGAGCTATGAGCACCAAAGATGTGAAGAAACTGAGTCAGCCTCCGAAAGGGGTCGCTCGAGGTATAAAATGAAATAGCATCTCTATTGAAAAACAAAAAAAATAAAAATAAGTATTATGTTTAACGTTATTTAAGATAATATATAGACAAAAGAAAATTATTGAAAATATAATATGTTACTTATTTTGATTACATGAAGTTTAGTTATGCTAAGTCAACGAGGGAATTTTTATTTCTGAAGGCTTTAGACCTTTGCTAATCAAATTTATTATAAGTAAATATAATATAAATTATATCTCAGAGTATGCATATGAATTCTTTGTTGTAACGTCCCTGAAGAGAAAACAGGTTAAGCATTTCAAAAAAATTAGTAATGTGAAAAATGATTTTTTAAATCTTTTTTTAATACTTCCTTAACTCAGTGTTTACGTCAAATCTGCCAACAATGTTTGGATGAATATAAAAAGCGTCAACGGTAAAATTGTTTCGCACTTTTCTTGAAAACGATTAATTTTTTGACTTCGAAAGTGGGTTTACTCGTTCTACAAGTTACCTTTATAAATCGTTTGTTTGTTGTTGTTTTTTTTTTAGTTATATATATAACAACCGTTTAATTCCAGTATATGAATATCTATATTAAATATAAACATCCATTAATAGGCCATAATATAGGCTTTTTGGAATGGTTATCACCCTTTTTTATTTTTAAAAAGAAAAGCCTCCAACCCTAATATATTGGGAATTGAGACCACGTCCTTAGGCACGACTTTCCATCCTCCCAGATAAATAAATAAATAAAATACAACATTAGGTTGTATATTAGATTCTGACAGAGTCAAACCAGCAGGATTCTAAGATCATGCTTAAAAAAAATCACCTCGTAAAAAGTAACCATTCCAATTTTTCTGCCAAAACGATAAAACGATGTCCAAGACAAAAAACAAGTATAAAAAAAAAAAAATAAGCAAATAATTGAAACTAAAAGCATTGGGAGCAATAAAACCTTAGCAAGCTCATAACAAATACGAGGTAGTAAATTATAATAATATATGCAGGCCGTCTTACTACATTTCAAAGAGTACTATCAGATTAAAAGGAATAGCTCAATAAATTATATGATGAACTTTATTCTCTTATATTTTAAGTTGTTTTTCTTCGAGCAATATCTTGTACCGTATTTTGTCGCTTGAATGGAGCTCATAAATTCAAAGAGAATTTATTTCATGAAATGATTCATTTAAACATAATTTTTCAAATGAGTAATTATATATTTATTATAACTGAAATATGATTGGGGATTTATCGCATTTTATCGGAGTAAAGGTAAAAATCTATACAAATAAATAATATAATTTTATAGTAGAGATGGAAATAGTTAGCCCTTGCAGTGATAAGAAGACAAGGGATGGTTGGGATTCGGCTAGGAGAAAAAAACGTCAGACCTTCAGGAAGAAATGTGTATTGGACGTTTCGGCTGCACTTTGGCAGCTTCTTCAGCTAAAAAATATATACAACTTATAAGTAAAAAAAAAACAGGCAGAAATGGTCGTAGTTTATACATCATGACAATAAATTTGAACTAATCTTATTTTTAAACAATGAAAATTCGGTAGATAGGTAGTTATTATAGAAAATTTGGTTTTCGCTAAGAAACAATTAACAAAGGTGTGCAAGTAAACAACATGTAGAAAGAAATAAGCAAACAGTAAAAAAATAACATTATTAAAATTTTACATTATGAGAAAAACAATATATTCTATAAGTGAATACAATAAATAATAATCAATACACAGATACCAACCACTAGAGAATACGTACCCTAGGCATTCTCTAGCGGTACGTATCTGTGTATTCACTTATAGAATATATTGTTTTTCTCATAATGTAAAATTTTAATAATGTTATTTTTGTACTGTTTGCTTATTTCTTTCTACATGTTGTTTACTTTCACACCTTTGTTAATTGTTTCTTACCGAAAACCACACAAACACACACACACACACACACACACACACACACACACACACATATATATATATATATACACATATATACTATATAAATTTTCGATATCCACTTGGTATGATTGATGAAGAATTCATTTTTCAAAAATTATGAGTGCAACCTCAATAGCTGCATTCGTTCGGAAATTCTATTTGATGATGAACAGTTGTAAAATAATCAGTTATTCGTATAACATCAAATAACTGAAATGAAAAGAAAATGGATATTAATGTTATTAAAACAAACATTTTCTTTTAAGGTAGAACTAAGTGTATGTAATTTATTTCATAGCATTAAAATGATAGAATAAAATTAGTTTTAAAATAATGAAATATCTGTGTCCCTGGGCTGTTAAGACAGATAAAATAAGATGATATTAGTTTGGTCGAAATTACATCAGGCTAAAATTACCTTTTCCGTAAAGTGTATAATTGTAAAAGTTTTAATTAGATCCAGCCCTATTTCATTGTTGGTTCAGAAACTCTCTCAATTCAACACTCTTAGCTTCAAGTCCTATTTCTCTTACAGCCATTATTCTATCATGTTATAAATCCTTTCAACCTATTAGGCTTTGTCACAATACAATTCAATGATCATTAATCTTATAATGGCAGATTAACCTTCGCCTTTTATTCTGTTATTTTTAAATAACTTTTAAATAATAACTGGTTATTCAGTTGCCGGTGACAATATAAGTTATTAATTAATATTTAAATTTCTGTTTCCTTTACTTTTAGGTAACCCGAAAATTATCTAGCCTGTTTAATTTTTGTATTCAGTAGTGCGACAACTTGTTGTCTATTTCAGTGGGGACTTGTTTATAGACTTTCAATAAAATTATTATTTCATTTCTGGCAGTGGATTGTTTATTTATTTCCAAAGAAGTTAATTATAGTTTTCCAGTACAAATTAATTTATTTTTTTTATTATAGGAACTTTTATATCACTTAACAAGTTTATTTTATTTTTACCTGACACTCCTTCAAAGTGGTGACCCCGACGTGATGAGTGAAGGAGATAATAAAATAAACGTCTTTACAGGTTTTCCCGCATTGAGATGTCATCACAACTTTTGAGGCGGAGGCAAACCTCCAAGTCTACAAATAGCTGATGAAGAACATATTGAATAAGTTAAAAAAAACACATATAACAACAGTTCGCCAACGGCCATAGCCACGTTGAGTGAACCAGTTCCCGTAGATCACCGAAGTTAAGCAACGTCGGGCGTGGTCAGTACCTGAATGGGAGACCGACCACGTGCAGTTGGCATTATGGAAGGGTGGCAACCTGTAGATAGCCCGGTGCTAATGGCCAAGTTGTAGATACCCCGTAAAAAAAAAAAAAAAAGCACCTGGTCGGTCACCCATGCAGGTACTGGCCACGCGTTTCAACTCGTTTCTGAAATCAGAAGCTGTAGCAGGAGTGATTTGTTAGTCAGGGCCGCCACATCTTAGAGTCGGGCCTGGGACCAGATCACGGGCCCCCACTTCTCAGAGCCACAATAAAAATTCTAGTACTTTGCTATAGGAGTTTGGGCATTTTAAAATTATTTTCATCTTCAGTTTTGAGCAAAATGAGAATAAAAGCCGACAATCGGTGCTGCAAAGGTCACTTTCGGTACTTTTTCCCAATTAGCGAGGACCGGCCCGGGCCCCCACGGTGCCCGGGCCCCGGACAACCGTACCCGGGTCTCCCCCCCCATGAGGCGGCCCTGTTTTTAGTCCTTCTGATTTAACGATATTTGGAATAAAGGTATACAAATGTGGATTCGTCCCATAAAGTGGTCAGCTACCATTTAGATTGGTTTACTGCTACGTATTTTATATATATATGACTTGTCCACGTCTCGAAAAAGAGTTATTGGAAATAAATATTATTCTATTCTATTCTATTCTATACTATTGGTTATGAATTATTATGGGGGCGAGGTTAGCTCAGTGGTAAAGCACTGGACTCATAAGTTGGAGGATCGGAGTTCAAATCCCGAGCAAGCCCTAAAGCTTTTTTTTTCTAGTGTCGTTAATGGGTTGGATTCGGCCTCCCTGACCGTCCCTAGCCTTTAACCCAGTCTTTAATCAATTCAATAATGGGTAGCTTGGTGCTAATGACTCTAGCATTCGAAGCACCAAGGGAAAATCAGGCGACCGGAGCATAGTACTGACCACACTATCTCCCTAGTCTACCGTATGTCCATGAATCAGAAAACTCTATAGTATCTCCCCCTCAGGGCCCCCGTGGCTTCTTACGGTGCTGATTTTTTTTTTTTTTTTTTTTTTTTTTTTTTTTTTTTTTTTTTTTTTTTATGAACTATAATACAATGTATTATAATGCCCTGCTATCTGGATTCCAAGAGCAGAAGTTACTAGAGATCAGTCCTTCACTAGCTCATGAGATTTCTGAGAGTGAAGTTTTGGTTATTATGCAAAATGGGGGGGGGGGGGGGGGGTAAATGGGCGGGCTAAAGGGTTGCTGGAGCGGACGTGCGGATACGGGAGCCGTCCGACTTCTTATAGGAGCTCTGCTAAGCTATATTGCCCTATTCCACTGCTTAGCATCTCCTAGTATACCTGATTCCCGTCAACGCCTACTGCTGATCTCCCCGAGGTACCCCCTGGGCAACGTACTTATGGTGAACCCATAAGGAGGGCGGACAGCAGAGGCGGGGATCCGCGATGAGGCAGGGACACCTCCCCTGCTGAGCGGATCCTCTCCTTCGGGAGGAACTGTGCCGGTCTGCCGGCCTAGGTGGCAGCCCCACCAGCAGACTCGGTGGCGAGGATTAGGGGTCTGAGTCACCTAAACAATCGTACCTCCAAGCTCAATAAGGAACACAGCCGGATTGCCCCTAACGGATAATCCAGAGGGAATGCAGGACCCACTGGACGACACACGCATGAACAAGGAACCCCCAACGCCTCACGATATCATACCGTCAGCATCCCTCGTGGAAGCTACTGGTAGTTGTGTTTATAAAACTGGTGCGGATCAAAACATAACTTGCCCGAACCAGGAGTTGAAACAAGAAAACCTGAGTTCTCGGTATAGTTTGGCTCCGTATAGTACGCCGTCAAGGTCTCCTGAGAAAAAGAAGGTGAAAAGAGGAAAGAGAAGACTCCTAGAAGAACCTGGCACGATAGCTCGCAAATTTGCGAAGTACATTATTATAAGCAGACAGGATGACCAAACCTTCACCAAGGTGTCTCCATTCTTGCTTAATAAAATTATACTGCAAGAACTGGGAAATGTAGCCGGAATCAGTAAAATGGCTAATGGTTCGTTACTGATAGAAGCAGCGACGCAGGCTCAATCAGAAAAAATATTAACGATTAAAACTCTGGGAGTATTTGGAGTTAAAGCAGAATTGCGTCAAAACTTTGAATACTTCCCGGGGTATGATTACCTGTTTGGATTCTGAGCACTCTAAAGACGAAGAAATATTAGAAGGTTTAAGGGATCAGGGTGTCGTTGCCGTACGCAGATTTTTCCGCAAGGAAAGGTCAACGAATGGCAACGATGAAATCCTGAAATTTACTGGGAGTGTCATGTTAACATTCGACCGACCAGAGATCCCGACAAGCATAAATGCCGCGTTTTACAAATTAAAAGTCCGACCTTATATTCCAGCTCCTCTGAGGTGTTTTAGGTGCCAAAAGTTTGGCCATTCGGCGGTGAGGTGCAAGTCCGAGCGAGAGATTTGTATTTGTGGGAATCCTACTCATAATCCGGATCGTTGCCCATCTCCCGCTAAATGCCCGAACTGTAATGGCCCTCACAACGCCCGTTCTAAGGAATGTCAAGAATATCAAATAGAGAAGGAAATCCAGAAAATGCGTGCCTAAATTAAAACATTGACATTTAGAGAAGCCAGAGTACTTGCGAAAAGTACATCTTATGCCTGGAGAGGTTCATACTCCAGTGCAGTACAAAATGTGACTAAAACGAAAGGAGCAATTGAAACAAGTATGAAAACTCCAACAGTGAACGAACCTACTTCCCCCATGAACCCTATAACTGAAACATCTGGATCAAATCCACTTCCTCCCCCTATGCCCCGTCCATCCCTTCCTATCCCAGAATCTACCCCTATCCCTTCCCCTTCTACGATTACATCCACCTCAATGGATGTGAATAAAGAATCGGGAAAAGGTATTTCCCCTATAGTTAAGACCTCCCCACTACCTCCTTCTTCATTCTTGGAGGCGGGAAGCCTCGAAGGGGTGAAGGACGATGGTGGTGGACCATTCCGCTTAGTAAAAGACAGGCGAAGGAAACCTGTAGATAAAGAGAAAAAGCGTAACACTAGGAAACCTCTTACCGAGTCAGAGCAAAAATAATTTATTATTATCTAAATGTCCTAGCTTAATAGATTCCTTCAGTGGAATATACGCGGTTTTTCCGAGCATAGTGACGAGCTCCCCCCGGCTCGTATGTAGTGAGTGATGGAGCAGCCCGGCAGTTGAGTGGTTATAAATGTGTACACAAAGAGCCAAGAACATTGCCAGGTGGCCGAAGCCATGGGGGTGTTGCCCTGTATACTATGGAGAATCTGGGAGCACAGCCGATTAACCTAATGACATCATTACAAGCTGTCGCTGTGCGACTGGAGGCTCCTATCGCAGCTACTATCTGCTCACTGTATCTTCCAGGCGGAAGAGGATATAATGTAAATGAAATAAAGGATCTTATAACTCAATTACCTCCGCCAATAATATTGCTCGGGGATTTCAATACTCACCATATTTCCTGGGGATCACAAAGGTCCACCTCCTATGGACGCTTACTATATAGCTTACTAGAGGAGATGGACCTTGTGATTATAAATGATGGTTCAGCCACTCACTTCACGGAATCATCAGGAAAACTGGATGCAATCGATCTTTCAGTAGCAAGTCCAATTATCACAACATATCTTCAGTGGAGTGTGCTCGGGGACCTTCACCGGTCCGATCACTTCCCGATATTAATTACACATGCTGGTAGATACAGTGAGCATAGGAAAACCGTAAAATGGAACGTTAAACTGGCCGACTGGGATAAATACCAAAAATTACTCTGCTTACCGGACTTAGCTGAGTCGCCAGGACATCTACTCGATAAAATAACGGAATCAATAAATAACGCGACACGACATTCAATACCAGTTACCTCGTCCCACTCAAGGAGACCGCCGGTCCCTTGGTGGGATGAGGAATGCAGGGAGGTTAACAGGGCTAAAAAGAAAGCATTTAACCGCTTTAGACGGCACCCTACCCATGCAAACCTCATTTCTTTCAAGAAAGCACGAGCACTAGAGAGGAGGGTAAAAATTCAAAAGAAGAGAGACTCCTGGGCCTCTTATGTATCATCTATAACGCGAAATGCATCTCCTTCTGAAGTCTGGAGTAAAATAAGAGCGATAGGAGGTAGGTATTTTAAGAGTCAAGTTCCTTTTCTCCTAAATAACGTGGTGCATACCAATGAGCCACAAATGGTTGCAACGATTTTTGCTGACTATTTCAGGTCCTCATTTGGTTCTTCCAACTACTCGGACGATTTTTTGGAAATAAAAGCGGAAGAAGAATCAGTTCGTCTAGACTTCGGAACGATTGATCACGTTTCGCTGGAGTACAATGTCCCGTTTAAAATTGAGGAGCTCCAAAGGGCGCTCCATGCAGCATCCAGGAGGTCATCTCCTGGATGTGATGGGGTGCAATATGAAATGCTCCTTAACCTCCCTGATATAGCGAAAATAAAACTGCTTGAGTTATTTAATCAACTCTGGACCAGTGCAAAGTACCCCAAGGCATGGAAAGAGGCAATCATCATTCCGGTGATAAAACCCGGTAAAGATCCAAAGTGTCCAGGTAGCTACAGACCTATATCACTGCTTTGCTGTATGGGGAAGCTCCTGGAGGCTATGGTGAATTACCGCCTGGTTCACGAATTGGAGATGAATAACCTTATATCCACTTATCAAGCCGGCTGTAGACAAGGATACACCACCCAGGACCAGCTAATGCTATTGGAGCACAGTACAAAATGCTTTCTCATCACGCCAACATGTCACTGCAATATTCTTTGATATCAAACAAGCATACGACAGAGTGTGGAGACATGACATTCTCCGTCGACTGCACGGGGATTCAGAGGTAGGATGCCCCTCTTCCTCAAGAGCTTTCTTGAAGGAAGAACCTTTAAAGTCAGAGTAGGTGGCGCCCTGTCTACCCCGCGTGTGCAGGAGAACGGAGTCCCACAGGGATCTGTCTTGAGTGTGACATTATTTTTAATTGCAATTAACGGTATTGCTGACGGCGTGGGGGAGAGGTAGGGCGGTCGCTTTACGCGGACGACCTCGCTCTGTTCCTTTCTCACCCTGCTGGAGATTCCGAATCACAAAGTTTGCAAGAGGCGATCAATTCAGTTAATGAAACTGCAATGAGACGAGGTTTGACACTGTCCCCCCAAAAGACAGTAGGCGTTCATTTTTGTAGACTTCGGAAACCTCACAACCACCTTACACTTATTATGGGTGATTCTGAGGTTGTTTTCAAGGATGAGCATAAGTTTCTTGGGATGGTAATGGATAAACAATTAAGATGGAAAAGCCATATCAAACATGTTGTACAGAAATGTGAAGCATCTCTTCGAATTTTAAAAACTCTGTCTAGGTTGAAGTGGGGAGCGGAGAAATCGGTATTATTACAGATCTTTGATGCACTTATTAGGTCCAGAGTTGATTATGCATGTGCAATTTACGGATCTGCACGTAAGTCATGGCTCCGCCAGCTGGATAGGCTTTACAATGCGGGACTTCGAGTAGCAATTGGTGCCTTTAGAACAAGTCCATTAGACTCCATTTATGTGGAGTCCGGACATCTTCCTCCAGAACATAGGAGGAATTTACTAGCTTTGACTTATGCAACATCGCTGCTCTCAAAAATACATCACTTTTTGCACAATATTGTAGAGAGTGAAACTATATTAGACATATTTAGTCCTAGACGGACGATAACGAAACCACTGGTTGTGAGAGCAGATGAAACTCAGCGTTTGTATGACGGCTCTTGGGATAAAATTATAGCTATCCAACATCCAAATATAAGACCATGGATTATCCCAGATCCTTTTATAGACCTTTCTTTAGCTCGATGTGGTAAAAATGTAACGTCTACTCTTGTTTACAAAACTCTATTCCTTGAAACTATTCAAGGATACACCGATCATTTAGTGATCTTCACAGATGGCTCAAAGATGTGCAACGGAGTCGGGTGTGGTATATTCATAGACAATGAAAGACAACACTCGGTTCCCTTGAACCCAAATACAAGCGTATTCCACGCCGAACTCATGGCGATCAAAATAGCACTAGAACATTACCGAAATTCTGACTCAAAAATACTAGTTTGCACAGATTCTCATAGTTCTCTCGTCGCGCTCACAAATAAATTTACTCGTGACCCTCTGTTATTGGAAATCATCGTCCTAGTAAGTAACGCACGATCCAGAGGAACGATAGTATCGTTCCTCTGGATACCAGGGCATGCGGGTATTGATGGAAATAACAGAGCGGATGAGTTAGCGAGGCAGGCAGCCTCAGCAACGCCAGACCTTGCCTCCCCTCTGCACATCAGAGATCTGAAACAATATCTGAAACATCTAGTACAGGAAAAATGGCAATCTGAATACGACAATAAATCAGTGTTCCTTAAGAACGTGGATAACCGAGTAACAACCTTGAAACCAATGAGCATTCCTAAGAGGCGAGATGACGTGGTCATAACCCGATTGAGAATCGGCCATACACGTCTCACACATGGTTACCACCTGGTTGGACGACGAAGGCCTCAATGCTCGCGATTTGGGGACCTCCTTGATGTAAAACACATCATGGTGGACTGCACTTCGCTGGTGGAAGCCAGGCGACGACACCAGTTAGCCAGTAACCTTAGTGATTTGTTATGTAGAAATGAGCCATCTGTGAGGAGACTGATAGAGTTTTTGAAGGATATCAAAATTTATGACCTGATATAGTTCCACTTTATTTATTGTGTGAGATTAACTAGAAAGTAGAAATATTTATTAAGTATGAATATATGTTATGTATGCATGTATTTATTGGGTGTTATTGTGATAGAGTATATAAGTAATTATGGAATGTGTGTGTGTGTGCTGCGCGTGAATGTATTTATTGTATGAGTGAGTATCAGTCAGTTTTGTGTAAATGTGTAAATATCTTATTTATTTAGGTTTAGTTTTATAGTCTTAGGTTAAACGGTTCTTCTGATATTTGTTAAAAAAGAAGATCCTTTGTAAATAGTTAGTATCCATTAGTAAATAGTCGATTGTAAATAGTTCTATAATAGTAGTTGAATAAGGACCGACAATAGTGTAGTAATATTGACTGGTGCTAATGACCTTGGCAGTAGAAGCACCTATAATTAAAAAAAAAAAAAAATTATGCAAAATGTGCCGAGACAATTCACGCATCTAATATTTGTAACTTACAATCTGGAAATCTTGCGGAGGAATATGCTCTGTTTACGCAATTACATTCACGCGACATACAATTAATATGTATACATTGCATTAACTTCAACAAAATTAATGAAGTTAATATAGAGTTGAATAAAGCAATATGAGAAAGTTTGAAAAGTAATATAACTTTTCCGTGTGTACTATTTTCAGTTTGAGAAGAAACAAAGAGAAGAAATGCTATTACTAGAAGACTGGCGAATTAAAGAAGTTTTGTCTTGACAATGAAATAATGTGCATTGTTAAGGAGTGGAAACTAATTAAAAGTTTAATAATAAACCTGCTGCAAATGAAACAATACTCTCCAGGGAGTTAGGTCGATGTTTCACCAACACAATCTCAACATCGAGAATGGGTAAATACCATTCATTATTAAATTAGATGGAAATGTTTAAAAGATCGATTTCCAAGATTGGAGAAATCTCTCATCGCTACAAGTCTTATGGTTAGCTATTACAGAATGCTTTTAGACGTGTAAAAAAAAAAAAAAAAAAAAAAAAAAAAATACTTATATCGAATTGAAGCCTTATGTTTTCACATAAGGTTAGGTTTTCACTTAAATATCACTGCAGTGAAGCACTGATCAGGGGGCTGCGACTCTGAAAGCACTACATAAAAATTGCTGTTAAGGATTTTTCCCTCTTATTTTCAAAAGAGTCCCAAATCAGAATACATTTTGGGTATTTTTTAGAACAGCCCCGCCAGTGATTTTATTTAGTTACAATTAATAGGCGACAAATATTTATTTCTTTAAAATTTTAACGCCCATAATAATCAACTCAGTATTTCAGGACGGGTTATCTAGAGCTCACCACCCTTTTCTAGCCAGGATAGAGTTGATGCCTTTTCTTTTTTCCTAAGAAAAGCCACCGTCCCAAGTGGAAATCGAACACACGATCCTTGGCACGGAGTATTATGTGCTTGCGCTATAACACTCACGGCCACCGGGCCTTCAGGTGACATATAATAATAATAAAAAATAAATTTTCTTGCTGTTTTTTTGTTTTTTTTTTAAATTATCCAAACAAATCTTTGACATTTTCCTTAAACTCTAAATAATACCCAGTTGGTTTAAAGAAATTGAGAAAGGCCTAGTATTTATTGATTGAAATTTTGACGTCAGTTTCATATAAGACAGATTTTTTGGTCTGGTTATGTTCCTTCTCTGGGTTGGATAGAGCTGTTGCTTTTTCCTTTTTCGAAAAATAAAATAAAAACCAACCTCCACCCCCATTGGTAATCGAACCCACGACCGTAGGCATAGAATGCTCACCCCACCGGGCCTACGAAAAAGGTAGAAGAATTAAAGGTATCAGAAAATTCACTAATGGATGGACCAGCCAACATAATTACTCATGATAAAAACATAAGTTCCAAAGGAGATTTTTGAGAAACCTCTACATAAATCCAAATCCATAGTCTCCAAAGAAGAGGGAAAGGAAACCTTATTAAGTGCTTGATTTTTTCGCACAAATTTCCCCATAAGAACATGTTGTGGTGGACGGATTCTACTGATTAACGAACCTTGACCTTTCAACTCAGACAAAGTATAAACAAATTTATCTATCTATCTATCTATCTACCTTTATATATATATATATATATATATATATATATATATATATACAGGGTGTCCCACATTGAGATGTCATAACTTTAGGGTTTTATTCTACACCTCTTTTTTAGTTAAGTGGTGCAAAAATGAGTGTTCTATCTGAAAATGTCGAGGAGCTACTCAATCTTTTGTCTATTTTAAAAACTACTGGCGTTTTAAAAGAAAAACTGAAGGTTCGGGGGTTGTGATCAATGTATCGTAAATAACGATTACATTTTTAGAATCTACATTAAATTTACAATAAGAAACCCCCGTTTCTGAAATATTACCATGTATATTAAGATCTATATTAAAAGCCATATAAATGAGAATGTTTAATATTAGTGTTTTATTAAATTATTCAATATTTTCTTAATCAGCTATTTTTAGACTTAGATGTTTGCCTCCGCCTCAAAAGTTGCATTATTTAATAAGCTTCAAAATAGTACCTCGTAGTTCAAGAAACAAATCTATTTCAATCTATTTTTTTCTGATTTCTAAGTCAAAACCAATAAATGTGCTTTAGCGTGAACGAGCCATTCTGAACAAATTCTTTAATTTCACACGATGATGTCGATGTGCCATCCTTCCCACACTACATGACGTTTATTGCACAAGACCATCTACCAAATATCAACTCAACCTGGTTTCCCAAAATGGATGGTTGCCCAGCTCTTAATGGGCGAGTGGCGACGGAATGGCTGAAGAGTAAATTCCCTAACCGTTTCCACACTACGTAAACACAATTTTTCGCTGATAAGGATAGGGGGACAATTCGGAATCAAGGGGGAAAGAATTCAGAAGAACATATTATAAATGTATTACATATGGTTATGCCTTGAGGGTCTTATTTTATTTTATTTCTAATATTAATTCTATTCTATTTAATAAAATTTCTGCTTATAAGTTAACTGGGTTATACATTAAAATCAAGTGAAATTTTGTACAAAACACCTTCTCCTGCAGATAAAAAGCGAAAAACATACATTTAAATGAAAGGCGCCCTCAAAAGTTGCTTTAAAATGTTACTTCGTTTTCCTAGGAAAAATCTATAGAAATCCATGGGTGAGAGAAAAATGATTACTACTGTGGACTAATAACTATTTGTCCAGTAGATTTTCAAAATATTTACAAATATAAGCTTAACGTCTAACTGAATCCACGGCATTACGGAGGACGTCTTGCCTTTGAGTTCTCATGAGCTGGTACTGCTCATGGATCCTGTTGATGAATTCCTCCTTCGTCGTCACGGGCTCTGAGTACACTCTGTTCTTCAATATTCCCAATACATGGTTATCTAGGGGAGTCAGATCAAGGGATCCAGGCAGCAAACGAACTGTTCCCCTCAAGGCATAACCATATGTAATACATTTATAATATGTTCTTCTGAATTCTTTCCCCCTTGATTCCGAATTGTCCCCCTATCCTTATCAGAGAAAAAATTGTGTTTACGTAGTGTGGAAACGGTTAGGGAATTTACTCTTCAGCCATTCCGTCGCCACTCGTCCATTATGAGCTAGGCAGCAAACCATTTGAAACCAGAGTAAGTTGTTATTTGGTAGATGGGCTTGTGTAATAAACATCATGTAGTGTGGGAAAGATGGGACATCACCATCATCGTGTGAAATTAAAGAATTTGATCAGAATGGCTCGTTCACGCTAAAGCACATTTATTGGTTTTGACTTAGAAATCAGAAAAAAATAGATTGAAATAGATTTTTTTCTTGAACTATGAGGTACTATTATGAAGCTTATTAAATAATGCAACTTTTGAGGTGGAGGCAAACATCTAAGTCTAAAAATAGCTGATTAAGAAAATATTGAATAATTTAATAAAACACTAATATTAAACATTCTCATTTATATGGCTTTTAATATAGATCTTAATTTACATGGTAATATTTCAGAAACGGGGGTTTTTATTGTAAATTTAATGTAGATTCTAAAAATGTGGTCGTTCTTTACGATACATTGATCACAAACTCCGAAACCTCAGTTTTTTTTTTAAAAAAGCCAGTAGTTTTCTAAATAGACAAATGTTTGAGTAGCTCTGCCACATTTTCGGATAGAACGCTCATTTTTGCGCCCCTGAACTACAAATGATATGCTGAATAAACCCCTAAAGTTATAACATCTCAATGTGGGACACCCTGTATATATATATTACGTTATCATCAAAATTTACAAATGAAAATGTGTTAATCTGGTATTGAATGGATCCGATGAAATGAGGAGGTTATGCATATTGTCTATGTTTGTCACAGTTGTAGACATTTTTCTTACTATGTCCCACTCTGAGCTGTGGGCTTAAGCTCTTAAGTTTGATTTCCGTAACATCTTCAGATAGTTTGCTGCATCACAGCTATTAGAGTTTAAATTTAGTACCATATAAAAATTCCAAAACCTCTTTAATTTTTCTTTGCTAACTGCATGCAGACTTAGACAAAACGCACCGACAAATGCATGATAACTTAACCGTCTTACTCAGATATAGAAAACATTAGATTTGTTTAAACAAACAAGACTATATGACACTCTTTGAAAACAAATGAATCCCCAAAATAACTAACTGTTCTGCACGAAACTCCTCCTTTAAACCAAAACATGCTTTCTTACTGTTTTCAAATGTGCTGAACACGAATTTGAGGTCAGATTCTGTCTATCACGCACAGTTTCTTGAGAAATTCTAGTTTTTATATACAAAAATGTGAGGTTTTTTGTAAATTTTACGAATTTTGTTTGGCATCAAAACATAGTGAAAAAAATTCAAAAGCCCGATGATTTTGAGCGCAATGAAGTATATTTGAACGAAAAAAAAATTTGATGGGAATATTACAAGTGATTGAAGAAATATGGCTAAAAGTGTTTTTTCAGTTTTTGATCTTGAGGCAGGGATTTGGTCTCTACCTGGATCTTTAGGGGAATGACCTTCCTTTCTCTTTTATGGTGGTATCCTTTTCCGAGAGGTATGTGCTAAGTTTTTGGGAAACGAAAAATCTAGAGACTACCGAAAAATAGTCCAAAACTGCACTCTTCATATTAAAAAAAACATTGGGATGCAATATGTCCTTAAAAATACATTTCCTGCATAGTCACCTAGACTTTTTCGCCCCAAATTTGGGTGCAGTTTCGGACGAACCTGGAGAACGATTCCACCAAGACATATCCAGAATGGAAAAAAGATATACTGGCAAATGGAATGAGAAGATGCTGGCGGATTACTGCTGGACACTGCAGCGGGAGACAGAGGAGGAAGAGTACAAAAGAAAAAAAAATACTCATTGACGATGTGTGTATATTTTTTGAGTTGTGTCATATCTAGTATTATACCTGATAGCATGCAGGATTCAATTAATTATATTTTACCGTTGAAAAAGAAAAAAAAATCTGTTATAATAAAGACAATAATTTTCAAATACAATTTTTCATTTTTTCCAAGTTTCTCCTCTTTTCTCTCAAAATCGGAGGGTGATAGAATTTTTCTGAGTTCAGCACACCTGAAAACATGAGAAACAGGCAAAATTGTTCAAGGGAGGGGAGAAAAGTTTTTTTTTGCAGAACAGTGTAATCATAATGGGCTGATTGGAAAACTGATATGTACAGGGACTAATTTCCCTTTTCCCCTTACAAATTGTCTAAGTTGTAGATATGAATCCCCCCCCCTAAAAAAAAACTAACGTTAAAAAAAAAAGAGGCTAAGTTTCAGGCCACTCCCAAAAACAGTTTGCCTACGAAAGTTATGATACAGTAGTATTGGGCCACTTTATAGTTTCTTACTTTAATTGAGCCATCTAGCATTAATTAAAGTTTGTTTAGTTAACCATCGCAAGTACGTAAATTGTATAAATTGGCGAATTTGGGATTGCACAAATAAGTGAGAGGGTATTATTAGGGTCTTGACAAGGTATTAAGGGCCTAAAACGTGGCCCAAAACTATGATATATGATAACATCCTTAGGCAAACTGTTTTTGTGCCTGGAACTTGGCCTCCTCTTTTCAACGTTAGTTTTTTTGGGGGGATATAACTCAAGTGAAGGCACAGAAATGTATATTGTCTAAATCTAAGTGCAAATATGCCTGTAATTCTCCATGCTATCCCCGTCCCCAGCCAAGTTAAGGAGTGCTTAAGTAAACCCTTTACAATATCATCAGTATGTAGTTATGAGCTGGAAGGCACTCAGCTCAGCTCCCTGGCTAACCTTTAGAGAATTCTTTATATGCATGTATTAATTCAGAATGCAATTCACTATTAAGTAATTAAAAAGGAATGAAGGTTTTTATAAACAATAAAGTTACTTCATAATTATGACATAACACTGAATAATATTGTTAAATGGGATGAAATTAAAAGAGCGGCTGGAATTGAATTACTTATCTTTTCTTTTTTATTCTAAGGACAGCATAGTGCATAGTATTTATATTACATTTCAGTACTTTAAATATAAAAAATTAAAACCTTAAGTATTTTTATTAATATTCCTGAATATTAAATTCTTCTACTTTGTTTTTAAATTAAACAAAGTAGAAGAAGGCAGTGGAAATGGATAGAAGAAGAATAAAAAAAGAACGAAAAAAAAAGAAAGAAAACTTACTTATTTCAGGTTTGAAAGGAGTGTTTTAAAGAGACAGTTTTATATAAGAAAGTTTACATGTTTTAGGGCTAGAGTTGGCTATAAAAGGCCAACCCCCACTCCTGTGCTGCTAGCCTTTGTGTATTCGAATGAATTACTTGTTTCTCTTCCCCCTCCACTCTCCTCCCTCCTACTCTGCCGCCAAGTCATTTCAAAAAGAGCTCGTGCACAATACATTTACCCGTCTCGCTCTCACTCACTCACTCACTCTCTCTCTCTCTCTCTCTCTCTCTCTCTCTCTCTCTCTCTCTCTCTCTCTCTCTCTCTCGCTCTCTCTCACTCTCTCTCTCTCACTCTCTCTCTCTCTCTCGCTCTCTCTCTCTCGCTCTCTCTGTCTCTCTCTCTCTCTCCTCTCTCTCAATCCACCTCCCCTCCTCATCCACCTCCCTCATCTCTGCACACTATGAGCTTCTCTATACGCCAGACTACCCCTTAATAAACTTTAATTTCTCTCATTTATATTAAAGAATAATTGGAGTGAGCTTTAATGTTTAGTTTTTTTTTGTTTTTTTTTTACATCTAAAGGTACTATTCGGGTTGATGATTCCTTTAATGTTTAGTGTATATTCAGTCTTAAACAGCTAATTATACTGCTTATTGTGCTCGTTTGAATAAGCTCTTGTAAATGCAAATAGATTATTTTAGCTCTTTCCTCCCTCTCTAAATAAGCTTGAGTTATTAATTTTTTTTTTAAATTATGTCTAACCGTAAAATCAGTAATTTAGTAAAAAAAAAAAAAGAAAAAAGTAAGACAACAAGCAACATATTTGTATTACTTGATGTTTATTTTTCGTCGCTGGGATTATATTTTTGGATGGAACGGCATTTTTCTCCAGCGATGGTACTCCTCCTCACTTCTTCCTGGAATATTTCGGGAATATTTCCATCATGATGGAGATGAACCCATCGAAATATTCCAGGAAGAAGTGAGGAGGAGTACCACCGCTGGAGAAAAATGCCGTTCCATCCAAAAATATTTGTATTAGTGGCTTCCTAGAGCGAAAGTTGAGAATTTTGAAGGACGGATGGCGTAATTTACTCTTCGAACATTGCCAGTTTCCTGTTGTGGCCCCTGAAATCTTCCTTCTGCTAGTGGCTCAAGGGATATGGACGGAAACGCCGTAAGATCCAAACGAGAGTCAGCATTTTTGACTTCATGCACCAGATTATTTATCTGGCTGAGAATAACTGTACAAACTAGACCATGATGCGCCTATCGTGAGGGATTAAGATAATCTTGGCCATAACATCTTACGCTGATTCAGGCGTTTTTAAACATGCTCTTTCCTCCTGTTGTCTTTTTCAACCATTTCTGTTCATTATCTTTATGCCCTATAGGGGCATCTGTGTTTTTCATTCTACATATCATATCCACTTCGAAAAGGGTGACCTTTTAATCACTCCATAATAAATTAAAAACTGCAGATTCTCAAAGCTCTAGATAATAAAGAACATGCGAAAACATTATAAATGTTGCAAGGAAGTGTTCTAATGTATAATTATCCTAAAGTAGATCCCATTTCAAATCAGAGCCAACCGTATCCGGTGGAGTAACTTTATTTTTCATCATAGAAGAATCGTATCCTGTCACAGGCAGATATTTCTGATTATTAATGAGAAGAAAATGGATTTTAACGGAGGATGAGTGATATTTTTAATAAATATTCTCATCTAGAGATATTGGACCAAGAAAGGGGGAGCTTTCTTTTAAAACATTACCAATTTAAAAATTCATTAAGATATATCGATTTATTATATATATATATATATATATATATATATATATATATATATATATATATATATATATATATACACACAGGGTGTCCCGTAAATGTCTAGTCATATTGTGAGGGGTGATAGAGGACCCTTAGGGGAACAAAAAATGTTCTATGATGATTTCCCGAATTCTCGCCCATAAGGGAGAAAACGTTGTTTTATTGTTTTTTCGAGACAAACGTGGTTTTTAGAAGAATAATCGTTGTAGCTCCGTCACAGGTGGTACTACTAGAAAGGGAGGGACACCAATCGAAAGCTGAGTAAATTTACTATAAAACTAGTTAGGAGTAAACGTAAAAATGAATGAATGTAAGTATGTCTATCTTACCAAAAGAAAGCTATTCTAAATTTCCTGACATTTTATTGATATTTCTTTCCAGCGTTACTCCTCAATGGGCAAGATCTGAGATTTCCGGATTTCAGCAAAACTTCCTCATTTAACCAGCTTTCCATTCATGTATCAGGACCCTTGGTTATTGAAGTATTTGATTGGTTTAAGAACAAAAGTTTTGAAAAAAACATGGATCTGTGAAAAGAAAATTATATTTTTTTCTTTAGTTTATTCAAAAAGCTGAAGAGAAATATTTATTTTTATAAATGTTTACATAAATATTAAGTAAATATTTACTTAAAACAAAAAAAAATTACTTCCACGAACATAAAAAAATTCTTAAATTAATAAAATACACATTTATTTTGAATTTATTAATACAGGTAACTAATACTGGGTCCAGGAAGTGGCCATTAATGAACCCCAACCATACATTAACCTCAAAAATTACTATTTTTACCTATATCAAGCATTTGAACCCCTTTTTTGCAGGTATTTATATTTAGAAAACAAAATGCTTTACCTTGAATTGATACTGATGGCTATGCTTGTGAAACTCATTGGGATTCTCGTGAGCCCATGCGTTTTTGTTGTGGTAATTAAAAATTCTATCCTTCGTAAATAAGATGTACGTAGTCCTCTAAAAATGTGTTCAAATGCGTGATATAGGTAAAAATAATAATTTGTCAGGTTAATGTATGGTTGGGGTTCCTGTAATGGCCGCCACCTGGGCCCAGTATTAGTTACCAGAATTAATAAATTCAAAATAAATGTGTATTTTATTTATTTACTGTTTTAGGAATTTTTTTATATTCGTGGAAGTATTTTTTTTTTATTGTTTTAAGTAAACATTTACTTAATATTTATGTGGAGGCCCGGTGGCCGTGAGTGTTAAGGCGTGAGCACATAACACTCGGTGCCAAAGGGTCGTGGGTTCGATTCCTACTAGGGGTGGTGGCTTTTCTTTAGAAAAAAGAAAAGGCATCAGCCCTATCCTGGCTAGAAAAAGGTGGTAACCTATAGGATAACCCGTCCTAAAATTCTCTGTCAATAATAAATGGGCGTTAAAATTTAATAATAATAATAATATTTATGTAAACATTTATAAAAATAAATATTTCTCTTCAGCTTTTTGAATAAACTGAAGAAAAAAATATAATTTTCTTTTTACAGATCCATGTTTTTTTTTTTAAACTTTTGTTCTTAAACCGTTCAAATACTTCAATAACACAGGGTCCTGATGCATGAATGGAAAGCTGATTAAATGAGGAAGTTTTTCTGAAACCCGGAAATCTCAGATCCTGCCCATTGAGGAGTAACGCTGGAAAGAAATATCAATAAAATGTCAGGAAATTTAGAATAGCTTTCTTTTAGTAGTACCACCTGGGACGGAGCTACAACGATTATTCTTCTAAAAACCACGTTTGTCTCGAAAAAAAAACAATAAAACGACGTTTTCTCCCTTATGGGCGAGAATTCGGGAAATCATCATAGAACATTTTTTGCTCCCCTAAGGGTCCTCTATCACCCCTCATACATACATATATATATATATATATATATATATATATATATATATATATATATATATATATGTATGTATGTATATACATATATATATATGTATATATATATTTTCCACTTGTTCTTTTTTCTTTATTTGGCAGAGGGTCGATGAAGCAGAACACCATTTGTTTTTGTTCAACTATTTTATTTCATCTATTTTGCCCGACATGTTTCGTGCCTTAATTCGCACCTCTTCAGGGGCTTTCCTTATCGGGAAGTCCTCTCGTCATGTGTACTGGCTTACTGTACTTAGACTCAAGCCAGTTCACATGACGAGAGGACTTCCCGATAAGGAAAGCCCCTGAAGAGGTGCGAATTAAGGCACGAAACATGTCGGGCAAAATAGATGAAATAAAATAGTTGAACAAAAACAAATGGTGTTCTGCTTCGTCGACCCTCTGCCAAATAAAGAAAAAAGAACAAGTGGAAAATATATATTGGGTCATATTCAGACGAATATATATATATATATATATATATATATATATATATATATATATATATAAACGAAGAGCATGGCCTAACCCAAATCCCTATTTTTGAAAGAAATGTAATTTTAATAAGTACAACATTTCGACTTTCGACTTTAGCTTTAATTTCGTTGCGCTTAGAGATTTATTTGTCGAAAGAATATTCCGCCGGTTGGGACTGCATATTTGTTCGGACGCAGCTGCTGTAGATAGTATGCTGAGAAAATCCAGAACCCACGTAGATATATTTTTCAATTGCATCCTAATGTTTCTAAGCATGGTAAAAACTTTTAAAAAGAAGTTTTTCTTCATTGCTTCATGAAGCCAAGGGAATACATTACCGTCAGGACTTGGTGCTAATAAAAGTTTCAAAGCTGAGATTTATCGCCTATTAGTGTTTCATTCTTAGTGTAATAAGGCTATCTTCCTTACAGCCATGTTAGGTAATGAATAATAGATGGGGAGGGGCGAGAAACTTTTTCATCTCCTCTTTCAAAGTGGTCATTATTCCTCTTTTCCTTTTATTAATGTATACTTTTATTATTATTATTTATTCGCTTTTTTGTTATTAACTCTTTAATGTATTAGAGCTTCAAAAAATATTATTTTTATTAATATGTATATATATATATATATATATATATATACAAGACAAGGTACATCACATTACATGGCTGCTGGTAGTCAAGATCGATATTCAGAAGTCACTTCCTTCACAACAAATTTTATAGCGTAAGCTAAGCTTTTGTAGCTGCTCTAGCCACCATCCTCAGACAGAACAAAACTCGATACAAATCATTGTAGCGAATTAATTTAATTTTTTACTTATTTAATTATTATAAGGCCTTCGAATATATGGCAATGGGTCCTAATACTGATAATAAAATAAACAATTCATTTACAGTATGTGTATAAACGTGATGTATATACAACTTCATTCATTTGAAAATGATCTATGTACACAATAAAAAAACAATTCATTTTGATTTACAATACAAAATATAAAACACAAATAAGTTTTAAAAGACTAAAAATGAAGTACGTTAGCGTAATAAAATTTGATTCATAGGCGATTAAAATAAACAATCATAATTGAAAGCACAAGGGATAGAAGGAAGATTTGCTTGCTTTTTTTTTTTTTTTTTTTTTTTTTTTTTTTTTTTTTTTTTTTTTTTTTTTTTTTTTTTTTTTTTTTAATTAGTGTAGATGTGAGGGCTACCTTTGGCTTGTAATGTTTGTAAATCTTGTGGCATGAGTAAATTGTCTCGTTTACATATGTACACTGTGACATCAAAACATGCGAACAATATTCTGAGTGCTGGCTCAAGGAAATGCTTGAAAGAAAATATGACAGCATACAGGTTTGATACCTTTTCTCCTATTAAACAAATTGTTTACATGTTTTGATATAAATATACAAGTTTTTATTATTTTTTTCTACAAAACTTTGTTTTGTTCTTTAACAGTTCGGGAAATAGCGGCAGTGGCAGCCGAAAGGGCTTAGTTTTCTCAAAAAATTAGTTGTTATAGTCAGATTGTATCCGTTTTGAGTGAGATGTTGCACGGGGCAAGCTCATTTTCGTCAGAATAGCTCAAGTATCAGTAATTGCGGTGTGAGTAAATCAAAAAATTCCCGATTTTTTTTTTATAATTTTAAATATTCAAAAAATGTCTATAAATTCAGTTGTTTCTTGTACTTCTCTTCAACTGTACATTCTTAAGGCGTCAAAGGATTCGTAATGAAATTTCCTATATTTTGTTTTTGGTTTAACGGCGTATCAACACATGGGCTATCAACAGGTTGCCACCATTTTGTGTATAATGCCGACGGCACGTGATCGGTGACCAATTCAGGTCCTGGCCACGCCCGACGTTGCTTAAAAATTATGATAGGTGATTAGCGGGAACCGGTGCATTCAACGTGGCTATTGCCGTTGGTGAAATTTTCTATTATAAACATTGTTTACATCATAATAATATTCTCTACGTGTAGGTACGTATCAGATTATTCACTTTTTGGCTTCTAAATGACACAAGATATAAGCATTACACCTTAAGGAATCGCGCTCAGATGAAGCAATTACCGCGAGTTGGTCTTCTTTTCTTTAGTCTTTAGAACATCCACTATTTTTTTTAAATTAATATATTAATTAAAAAACGTATAAGGAGACTAAAGGAAATTACCGCCCAGCGGCTCTGTAGCCAGTGCCGCTAAACGCTCGGTCGCTCTGTAGTTCTGTCGCTCATCGCTCGTTGCTCGTATCGCACCCGAGGCCTTAGACATATCGACCCTAACAAAGTTTCAGGATGGGCCAATCTTAATGCGCATATTAAAAAATAATCTGTAAAATTGTTTCTCGTATTATTTTCGAAGTTATATAAATATTTGATATTTATTTATTAAGAGTATCGCAACTTTTGGCGACTTGCTCTTTAACAGTACATCAAGATATTACAAAATACTTTTTGCACATTGTGTATATAACAAGTCAGTCCATTTTATAGTATAGCTAGTACATTAGTGAGCTAATTAATAACGACAATAACATTTTTGATATAATATAATTCACAATAACAATACGGAAATATAATAGATATTAAATAGAGTGTGAAAAAAAAAATAAAAAAAAAAATAAAAAAAAAAAATAAGTAAAAAAAAAATAAAAATAAAAAAAAGGGGTAGAAGAGGTAAGATTATATTGGAGATAGGGCTTATTTTTTAAATGTATGTTAATTAACTTAATTCGCTTCCCGTTCAGGCTGTCTCCCAGGGAAGTGTAGACTCCTCAGAGAAGGAAGGCTATTACAAGCAAAATTTGCCAATCAGTAATTAAAAAAAAAAAATTTTTTTAAATGTAAATAATTTTCTAAAGGCTATTTCTTTCATTATTTTAAATTAACTGTAGGAGGTAAATTGGAGATAGGGCTAGATTTTTGAATATATGTTAATTATCTTTAAGTGAGTTAGTATGGTGTTAATATGTGGACTACATTCGGCAAGTAAGTCGTGTAAGTCGTGAGGGATTGTTAGGTTGTCTCGTAATCAGCAGTCAGTAAGTATGTGTTTAACTGTTAATCTCTCGTTACAACATGCGTATACAGGTCTGTCTTGTCGTTCCATTAGATAGGAGTGCGTTAGTAAACTGTGTCCTAAGCGAAGTCTCGTAATAATAACTTGGTCTCGTCTTGTTAGGCATTCTCTTAACCAGGGTCTTATTGTGTTTTTTATTTCCCGTAGTTTGCTTTGAGAATTAGTCCATTCTGTCTGCCAATCGTTTACTGTCTTATTTTCAGCTAGTTTGCATAGGTCAGTTGCTGTCATTTTATTCAGGTCAGGTGTAGGTCTTTGAGTTGCAGTTTTCGCTAGTTAGTCTACTGTAGTGCTCTGTGAAATCCCTTCATGTCCAGGTAACCAAAACATAGTGATATGTCTGTTCTTTGTTTGTAGTCGGAATAATTTTGTAAAAATCTCTATGACAATAGGGTGTGTGCTGTAAATGTTTGTCATTGAGTGTAAGGAACTTAATGAGTCAGTGCATATTGTTATGTCGTCCGTGTCTGTATCTTCAATGTTTTTGAGTGCTAAAAGGATTGCGTGTAATTCTGCTGTGTATACAGTAGTGTGATCGGGTAATCTTATGTGATAGGATTCGTTTCTTGTGATGGCGGCAGCACCAGTCCCGTAGTTTGTTTTTGATCCGTCCGTAAATATGTAATGAGTGTCGTTATTTTGCCTGAACAAGAAGTTGAATACGTTTTAGTAGTGTGTCGAAGAAGTTGGGTCTGATTTTTTGTAGTTTGTCAGTGATAAGTCTAGTTTCAGGTTTTTCAATCGCCATGGAGGTATGTCAGTAATTTTTGAAGACAAGGTATAGTTGGGATTCGGCTAGGAGAAAAACGTCAGACTTTCAGGAAGAAATCTGTATTTGGACGTTTCGGCTGCTCATTGGCAGCCTTCTTCAGCTAAAAAAATACAACTTATAAGTAAAAAATAAATATACAACTTGTAAGTAAAAAACAGGCAGAAATGAGCGTAGTATATACATCAAGACAATAAATTTTAACCAATCTTATTTTTAAACAATGAAAATGCGGTAGTTGGAAAGTAAACAGCATGTAGAAAGTAGTAAGTAAGCAATACAACAAACTAATCAGTACAAAAAAGGAACATTTTTCACATAGTAAGAAAATACCATCTATTCTATAAGTGAATACAATTTATACAAAAATTAATATATAGATACGTACCACTAGAGAATGCCTAGGGGGGAGGGAGGAAGACCTCGAGGACAACTTAGGTAACCATGGTTGAATGTATGAGGGACAGCAACTACACAGGGGGTTTTATAGTTTTGACTGGGGGAGGGGGGAGGAAGCGGTAAGTCGGTGAAGATGAAAGAAGTGCAATTGCTGGGTTGTAAAAGCGGGTTGTAAAGGTGTTAAAGAGTTTTGGGACACACAAGTAGAAAAATTGTCTGGAGCCTGGGAACAAAGATAAAAAGGAGGTCAGGACAATTTATGGAAGACGGCGGAGTAGGCAGGGGAGATGTTTTGTTTGTCGGTTTTGTAATTAATGTTATTGGGGTTTAAGTTAATGTGGACGCATTCGGAAATCTGTCGTTTGTTGGTGTTTCGTTCTGTGGAAAGAATTTTTGTGTCGTCAAAGTTGAAAGTGTGTTTTTTTGTTATGGCGTGTTTTGCGAGGGCGGATTTGTGGATTTCTTTGTTTTTTATTGTCCGTTTGTGTTGTGGTATGCGGGAGTGAATATAATTTTTGGTTTCACCTTTGTATACTGCATTACAGGAGGGGGTTTGGCAGGGTATTTGGTAAACGCAGTGGGTGGTGCAGTCATACGGAATGGGATCTTTGAGTTTGGTGTACAATGTAGTTAGTTTGTTAGTGGTTTTTAACCCAAAGTTTAGTGACGGGATGGCTTTTTTTAAAGTCCTTGTTAGTTTTTCAGTCAGTCCTGGTGTGTATGTCAGGGAACGAAATATCTGGGGGGAGGAGTCAAGGGAGGTATTGGGGGAGGTGGCATTGAAGGATTGGGATTTTATTTGCTTTATAAGCCGGTTTATGAGGTTGGGGGGGGGGGAATTGGTTTAGTGTTAATATTTCGGTAGCTCTTTTCAAGTTTTCATTGTGGAAGGACTCATGGGATAAAGAAAGGGCGCGGCGAAGAAGGTTTCGAGCTACATTGATTTTCATGTGGTAAGGATGGGAAGAGTGGAAGTTGAGTAAACGTCCAGAATAAGAAGGTTTTGTGTACCAGTTGGTGATGATAGTACCGTCGTTCTGTCTGATTAGTAGAACGTCCAAGTAGGGGAGTTGTTGGTTCTGTTCTGTCTCTACCGTAAATTGTAGTCTGGGATGATAAGAGTTGAAGCAGTTTAGTATGTCTGTTAGTCTATCGGGGTTTATAATTAACAGGAGGTCATCTACATATTTGCAAATGAAAGATATGTCCTGGGGGAACAGTGGGACGAAAGTGTTAAGTAAGTCCGTAAGAAAGATGGAGGATAAGTCGGGAGCAAGGCAATTTCCCATAGCTAACCCTTCAATTTGTTGGTAAAATTGTCCGTTGTATTTGAAAAAACCACTGTTGACGCATAATTTGAGCGTCAACAAAATATTGAAACGATAGGGGGAATGAAGATGAAAGAAGTACAATTGCTGGGTTGTAAAAGCGGGTTGTAAAGGTGTTAAGAGTTTTGTGACACACAAGTAGAAAAATTGTCTGGAGCCTGGGAACAAAGATAAAAAGGAGGTCAGGACAAGTTATGGAAGACGGCGGAGTAGGCAGGGGAGATGTTTTGTTTGTCGGTTTTGTAATTAATGTTATTGGGGTTTAAGTTAGTGTGGACGCATTCGGAAATCTGTCGTTTTTTGGTGTTTCGTTCTGTGGAAAGAATTTTTGTGTCGTCAAAGTTGAAAGTGTGTTTTTTTGTTATGGCGTGTTTTGCGAGGGCGGATTTGTGGATTTCTTTGTTTTTTATTGTCCGTTTGTGTTGTGTTATGCGGGAGTGAATATAATTTTTGGTTTCACCTATGTATACTGCATTACAGGAGGGGGTTTGGCAGGGTATTTGGTAAACGCAGTGGGTGGTGCAGTCATACGGAATGGGATCCGAAAATCCCCTCCGACCCATCATTTAGAATATTAATTCTCCCTCTTCCAAATTAAGTAAATTTTTGCTCCCCGCGTTAGAAGCATTAAGTCACAATAACCCGTACGATATAAAAAATTCTTTCGATCTCATTTCGAAATTATCAAATTTCACCGTACCCCCCGGACATATTCTTATCTCATTTGATGCCACCTCTCTTTTTACCAACGTCCCTCTAACTAAAACGTTAGAAATAATCCAAAATAATTGGTCCTCTATAGAACCGCACAGCCCCCTATCGTTTCAATATTTTGTTGACATCCTCAAATCCGCCCTCGCAAAACACGCCATAACAAAAAAACACACTTTCAACTTTGACGACACAAAAATTCTTTCCACAGAACGAAACACCAAAAAAAAGTCCGACTCGCAGGAACTGCATCATCTTAGCGCGGTTCCGTTCTTATCCGAAGTGCGATTAGTAAAGGAATAGTAGCTGCTATTGGTAGGTTTTGATCTTTCGTTAAAAATATAAAATAAAATCTCAAAGAGAAGGAAGCTTAAAGCGCCACATATGGAAACTGACAGTTTTCTAAGCGGATGGGACTCTCCCGTCATCGCGACGCTTACTCTAGGAAAACTCTATTACCAATATGATTCTTATTTTCTCAGCTTTAATGAAATACTCATTCCACCGTTAAATAAACTTAAAAAACAGAAGTGAGGTAAACAGTGACAAAAACCCGTTTAAAATAACAAAACTAACACTTTCGTAGTTTTAAGCACTTACTTCTCCGACTGACATTGCCCCATTGAAATTTGCTTCAGAATCTTTTTTTTTAGAGAATTTAGTAAGCTTTTGAATGGTTACATCGTACTTCCCACGATTTCTAAACTGTTTTGAAGATATTAAGGGGGGAAAATGGTGCTAATACCTACCGATAGCTGCTATATTCCTTCACTAATCGCACTTGAGATAAGAACGGAACCGCGCTAAGATGAAGCAGTTCCTGTGGGTTGGACTTTTTTTTTGTCAGACAAATTAATGTGTTATGTTTATATTATAATATAAATATTATGTTTATAAGAAGAGCAAATCACTTTAATTGCGGTGTAAAATATTGTTGCTAGCTAAATCTAAGTATTATATAAGCTCATAAGGAAAAAATGGTGCTAATGACTCAGATTTCGATACACCATAAAAGAAAAAAAAATTAAGAACAATATACAAAGATTCCGAAGTATGTCATGTCTGTTAATAAAATATTTTATTCTAATCCCAATAACGCAACACTTATACACAAATAAACTTTTTTTAGGTATCTATTTAATACGTATAAAATAAGATTATAATGAGCAATCCGCTGTGCCATACACCAAGTACTACCACCGTGTGGAGTGCAACTAGTATAGACCGGTACGTCAGTACCACTGTGGTATGTAAAGAGCGGCTGTTCTGATACTGGCAAAAATTAGAAATCCTACATTCCTACAGTTGTTTGGAGGCTTATCTTTATGACCCTAGAAAGGAACTTACAGATGACGAGGGTCCACTGGGCGATACCTGTACTGGGAATGCACTCCACCCTAAGCCTCCTTGCTCCTCACCTTTGAATTCATATGATTTCGTTCAATGAATTTAAAAAAAAAAAATTAATAAATAGACAAAAACTTCTGAAAATAGGGAATACCAAAAACAATTCTAAAGAACGAAATCAGTACAGTAATCTAGATATTCATAGGGCATCTTCGAATTCCAAGATACCGTTGAAACAAAATATTGTTTCTATATGTACGTATCCTGTTTTATTGACTAATACATTTGACTACTATAAGCAATCACAAAAATAACGAGCAGTGAAAAAAAACTGTAGGAAACACACAAAAAGATTCGTTCAAATGAACGAAATTACCTATGTTTTAAGCACTTATTTCTCCAAATATGACCATCCCATCGCAAATGTCTTCAAAACATTTTTTGTAGAAAATTTAGTAATCTTTCGAATGGTAATCTTTTGCTTGCCAAGATTCCAAACCGTTTTCGTGATATTAATGAAAATATACGAAGATCCCAAAACTTTTCATGTCTAAAAATAAAATATTTTATTTTAATCCTTCCTTTACTCCAAACGTAACCAAATTTTCAACATATTAGTTTTGATAAAATTCAAACATGCAGAAAATGTTTCAACTGAAGCCCATGATTCTAAGTACCAAAATCAAAGACAAAAAGAACAGTTCGAATAAGCGAAATCAATTACTTTAATAATTTAAGCACTTATTTCTCCGATTGACATCGCCTAATCAAAACTTTCATTAGAACCTTTTTTGTAGAGCGTTTAGTAAGCATTCTAACGGTAATCTTTTGTTTACCAAGATTCTCAACCTTTTTCGAGATATGAAGGAAAGAATACCAAGTTACCAAAACTTTTCATGTCTGTTCATAAAATATTTTATTCTAACCCTTCCTTAACTCCAAACGTAACATAACTTTCAACATATTAGTTTTAATGAAAGTAGAACATGCAGATAATGTTTCAACTGAATCCCGTGATTCTAAGTACACAAACCAAAAACGGTATTCAAAAACTATTTTTCCAATTTTCTCGAAAACGGTTAAAGCTATCGCCTTCAAAATGGTTTCATTCGTTTTCCTAGCCCAAGAAGCCTATAAAAAGAGTACTTACAAGCTTATGAACTCAAAAACGTAAGCGTTACGATTTTTTCTGCACGAATTTCGCCCCAAACGCCATCTTCCAGTGGGCGGATTTTGCTGGTTAACGAACTTGACCTTTCAAATTGGACGACTGATTTTTGTACCAAATTTCATCAAAATCGGACCATCAGGGAAGCCAGAAATGAGCGAACAGACAAATATATATATATGTATATATATATATGTAAATAATATATATATATATATATATATATATATATATATATATATATATATACAAATTTGAACCACCGTTATTTTCGGTCTCTAGGGGTTCTGAAACGCGAAATTTTCTTGTCGGCACTTCCGGATTGTTTCATTGTATCAACCTTATAAGCGGGGTTCCTCCCTATGGGGGAGGGAGGAACCGCGCTAAAAACGACAGATTTCCGAATGCGTCCACATTAACTTAAACCCCAATAACATTAATTACAAAACCGACAAACAAAACATCTCCCCTGCCTACTCCGCCGTCTTCCATAAATTGTCCTGACCTCCTTTTTATCTTTGTTCCCAGGCTCCAGACAATTTTTCTACTTGTGTGTCCCAAAACTCTTAACACCTTTACAACCCAGCAATTGCACTTCTATCATCTTCACCGACTTACCGCTTCCTCCCCCCTCCCCCAGTCAAAACTATAAAACCCCCTGTGTAGTTGCTGTCCCTCATACATTCAACCATGGTTACCTAAGTTGTCCTCGAGGTCTTCCTCCCTCCCCCCTAGGCATTCTCTAGTGGTACGTATCTATATATTAATTTTTGTATAAATTTTATTCACTTATAGAATAGATGGTATTTTTTTACTATGTGAAAAATGTTCCTTTTTTGTACTGATTAGTTTGTTGTATTGCTTACTTACTACTTTCTACATGCTGTTTACTTTCCAACTACCGCATTTTCATTGTTTAAAAATAAGATTGGTTAAAATTTATTGTCTTGATGTATATACTACGCTCATTTCTGCCTGTTTTTTACTTACAAGTTGTAAATTTATTTTTTACTTATAAGTTGTATTTTTTTAGTTGAAGAAGGCTGCCAATGTGCAGCCGAAACGTCCAAATACAGATTTCTTCCTGAAAGTCTGACGTTTTTCTCCTAGCCGAATCCCAACTATACCTTGTCTTCGTATCTCTGCAACGGCTAACTATCTCCATCCTCAGTAATTTTGTTTGTGTGAACAGGTATTTGGAAGAGAGTAAGGTCGCTGTGATTTTCTTTGGTTCGTAATGAGAGTGGCTTTTGTTTAATGTTTCTTTCTGTGTACTTTTCGGAGTATTGGTTATATAAAAACTCGGTGACGCATGGCGTTCCAATAGCTTTATATTTCAGTACGAATTTATTGCATATCATTCGACGTCTGTACTGCAGTGGAGGTTCACCAGTTTCGGCATATAAGCTTTCTGCTGGGCTAGATCTAAATGCACCGCTGACAATTCTTAGTGCTGTGTTCTGTATTGTGTCAAGTAGTTTCAAGGTGGTTGGGCTGACAGAAGAATAAGCTATACATCCGTAATCTAGAAGCGATCTGGTGAAAGACCGGTGCAGAGTAAGCATCGTAAATTTGTCAGCTCCCCATTTTGTGCTACTGAGAACTCTTAAACAATTCAACGATTTTTTGGATTTTATAAGGAGCTCTTTCAAATGGGGCAACCACGTTAATTTTTTGTCCAGTGTTAGCCCGAGGAATTTGAGTGTTTCTGTATGTTGAATGTGTGCTTGGTGTACTGTAAGGTGGGGGGCTGGAAGATTTCTTTTCCTTGTAAAAACAATATATTTTGTTTTGCCTCTGGAAAACCTGAAACCCGTTTTACCACTCCACTTTTCTAATTCTGTACGCCTCCAATCCTCCCTGCTATTCGCAGGGTGTGGTTGGATGGCGTAAGGTAACTCCAGGTCACCCTAGAATCCTTCCTAAGGAAGGTATTCGGCTGACAACTGGGGACACCTGAGGCGTGGTCAAGTAACTAACATCAAATTACAAAGTACAGTTCAATTGTAGATTGTAATATTCTATAAATAAATATATATATAAAGAATAAAAAAAAATTCTGTAAGAGTACTATTACAAATTATATAAAACAAAAGTTCCAAAATGCTGTACCTAAGCAATGAATGAAAGTATTAGCCATTCTTATCCCTAAACCAAACAGTACCAAATACAGACACATTAGCATAGTGCCTGCAATGTTAAAAGTTTTTTGTTTTTTTTACGGCGCTTCGACAACTAGGCCATTAGCGCCGATGAGAAAATTCCTGCCATCATCTCCCGCTTATGAATGTAGGGGAGACCCCCTACATCCACTATTCTTCACATTTCCATTTAAAGAGATATCAGAAATTTGGATCTTATTTTTTTTTTAAGTAGTAATAATGTTGAAATTGAAACTATATTTTATTAAGAATTGTTTGAAATAATATCCTATATTCTGGAGCATATTGTAAAAAGCTCCGATAATGTCTGGTTTTCTCCGGATCTACTGGTGAGTAGAAGGAGGATGTTGGAGGGCTTGAAAGAGCTACCAAACATCTTCGGATAATATTATTTTTATCGATGCCATGCTCACACATAGCTCTTATGAAAAATAGTCTCTTAACCCTTTTTACTTTGCCATTTTCCTTCCTACAGCCATCTTTATATTTCTTCCATCGGTTCTTCAATATTGTAGGGAATGGAAAAAGACACACACGTTATGAGAATGTACTTAGGATGGATGTATTATTGGGTTTACGCGACGAAGTACCAAGATATTGGTGGCGAGCGGTCGTGAAACAGACGAGGATTTACCAATATATAGGTTGGTCATTTCCCGGACAACGTAAAACCAATATATTAGCGCATGCATTTCAAGCCCAGCATATTATAGTGGCGTATCTGAGACTTCTGGGAAGAAGATACATCGCAGCCGGTATACATCGTTCTACCTCGGTGTTGTCGATGTGCATGCTAAGGATTCTGAGAAAAACGATGACCCTTTTCCTGCTGTCTCGGAAAAGGCTCAATTAAATTTGCAGCAGGATAATCGTATTTTCGGGGGAAAAAAGTTTTTTTTTGTAATATTACATTACCGGGAATTAAAAATGAGCAACATATGTTGCAACTCAGATATAAATAGCTATTTTACATTTATGTCTAAACTGAAAGACAGTCTATTACAGTTTATCGTGTTCATGAATAAAGAAAGTGTACAAGAAAGACGAAAATGAAGGGAGATCTATCTATAGGTACTCAATCTGTGTTGAATTTCTGCGTCACTTCTATATGCAGTAGGCTCTCGATAAATCGAACCTCGGTAATTCGAAAACCTCTATAATTCGAAGAAAACCCTCGGTCCCCCGAGAGAACCTCTATAACTCAAAGAAAATCAATGTATTTTGGTCCCCTCTATAAATCGAAGTGAAGCTAGACCGGCCCACTCCACAATTCGAAAAATTAGTCATTTCATGGAAAGTGTCGAGGCAATTTTTCCAAGATCTTACCTCCCTCCAATGTCTATGATTCATGCTACACCACCCCTGAAATGCTTTAGTGCAGTTTCAGCCTTAAAATGGGCCCTGTACGTTATAAGTCTTTGTCGCTCTCCGAAAAGAAACAAGTCATCGCGGCTGTTGAAGAAGGAGGAAAAAAGAAGGATATAGCTCTTCGATTTAATATTCCGGCATCTACCTTATCAACTATCCTGAAGCAAAAAGATCGTCTTGCCGAGATAACTCCTCATGGCTCAAGAAAGAGAGAAAGTAAAGGTGAGTTTCCTCAAATTGAAGAATGCCTCATAACGTGGTTATTCAGTGCAGGCAAGAAAATATCCCTATAGGAGGACCCATTTTAAAAGAAAAGGCTAGGTCTTTTGCAGCAAGTTTGGGTGTCACCAACTTTCAAGCCAGGGAGGGATGGTTAGAAAAATTCAAAAAAAGGCACAATCTAAAATTTAAGAAAGTGTGTGGGGAAAGTGCGAGTGTAGATCCGGGCATTTCTATCGAATGGAAAACTGAACTAATCAGTTAATTGGCTAATTATGAAGCGAAAGATATCTTTAACTGTGATGAAACAGGGCTGTTTTATAAATGCTTACCTGATCGTACCTTGGCATTTAAGGATGACACCTGTCATGGAGGCTAACACAGCAAGGAGAGGGTTACTATCTTATTGGCAGCCAATATGGATGGATCACAGAAACTTCAACCTTTTATGATAGGAAAATTTGCTAAGCCTCGATGTTTCAAAAATATGAAATCTCTTCCGCTAATCTACTGATCTAATAAGAAGGCGCGGATGACAGCAGTATTGTTTTCTGAATGGTTAATGAGCATTGATGCTGAAATGAGAAGAGAAAAACGAAAAATTTTGATGTTTATCGACAATTGCACAGCCCACAAAGATGTCCCTTCACTTGAAAATATAGAGCTGAAATATTTACCCCCTAACACAACTTCAATTCTTCAACCCCTAGATCAAGGAATCGTTAAAAATTTTAAAACCTTGTATCGAAAAGAAGTGGTTAGAACTGTAATAGACACTATGGAAAATGGAAATAACCTGGCTCACAAAGCATGGGAAGGGGTTAGCTCACAGACAATCGCAAATTGTTTTAAATCCTGCGCATTCATCAAGGATCAGGAATGCAAGGACGGAAATGATATGGTTCAACAAGATCTGCAAGATGAGGGACCTCTTTTGAGTGCTTGGAACTTCCAGAGGTTCCTGTAACTTTCAACGATTATGTTAATATTGACAATAATGTTGCCACAGCGGGTACATTGTCTGATGAA
Source organism: Gonocerus acuteangulatus (assembly GCA_946811695.1). Classification (NCBI taxonomy): domain Eukaryota; kingdom Metazoa; phylum Arthropoda; class Insecta; order Hemiptera; family Coreidae; genus Gonocerus; species Gonocerus acuteangulatus. Next base: position 112,803,881 of record OX328123.1, on the reverse strand, counting down.
GACATTATGAAACAGTCAATTGTGGCCAATCAACAGATTTGTGACAGTGAAGATGAAGACGACGATGTTCCGATGGTGTCTTCTAAAGAAGCAACCTTTTTTTTTAAAAGGGTTGCGTCGTTTTTTCGAACAGTCCGAAATGGATAACATCCAATCTGGTTGTGTGTTCAAAGCAGTGAGCACTTTGGAAAATGCTGTGGACCAGATTGCAGCCAACCAAGCGACCCAAACGAAAATAACCGATTTTTTTTATGAAGAAATGATATAACTTCTTTTATAATAAATAAATTGGTCCACATGTATTATTATAATATGTATTTTTGTTTCTACCAGCATTCACAATCTTATACAATGGCATATATGTACACGGATTTCTTTAATGAAATGTAACTTTCTTCAATTCGAATTTTTACTTTCAGCCCCTCTTTAATTCGAACTCTCACTATTTCGAAAAACTCGATAATTCGAATTTTTTGTTTGGTCCCTATAAATTCGAATTATCGAGAGTCTACTGTACATATAAATCACTTGTCTGTTTGTTTGTTTGTTCCTTATACAAATCCACACCGTTCGACCAAAGCTCAAATAATGGTAGGTCTTGATAAAGGAAGTCTCGTAGGCTAAGTCAAAAATTTCTACGAGCTGTCTGTCTGTATGTTTATCCCTTATACAAATCCACAGCCTTCTTCCGATTTTGACCAAACTTGGCACACAGGTAGGTCGTGATACGGGGAGTGCCTTAGGCTAGGTCAAACACGCCTACCAGCTGTCTGTCAGTATGTTTGTTCCGTATACAAATCCACACCGTTTGACCGATTTTGACCAAACTTGGAATAATGGTAGGTCTTGACACGGGGGGAGTCATAGGCTAGGTTAAAATCGGGTATGACTCACAGTTCGAAACAATGAACCTAAATTGTTACAGATTTGCGTTATTAGATTTTGGTTTCTAATTTATTTTTGCTTTTATAGATGCAGAATGTAGATGTAGCGTAGCACGCCGGGTAACAGCTAGTTTTTAATAAATTACGAAAAGCAAGAAAGCAGGAAAAAGAAAAGAAAAATACCAGGCTTCTCAGGTTGCCATCCAGTTTCTTCCACCCCAGTTCTCTTTCATCCATTATCTCGAAAACAGAATGAAAAAATGTCTAGGCCTAAGTAACTACTTACCACAATGAGCTGTTCCGTAGATTAAATTCCTTCTTGAAATTGCAGATTTTCAGTTGCAACTGTTGATTTTTGTTACAGGCATTTATATTTTACTTGGATAATCTTAATAAACTTAAGAAAAGCCCTTTGATTTTCCTGTACTTCTTTTTTCTAGACCTTTTCTTTTATGCCGTAAAAGTTTTGTAGATATTGTTAGGATCCTGTATAAGACATATTGCACTGGAAATAAACTAATATTATTTATACATACTTTCACGTACACCTGTATCTAACACACATTTTCCGGACGAGAAAACCTCACATTATGCGGACTTGTTGTTGGTGTTTGATGGTGTAATAGCGATACCCTAAATGATATTCCAATTTTGTTTGTTACAGATTGAGAGATAGTGTATATAAAAATTAGTAACATTCACTCTATACGTTTTTTAGTTATACGAGAGATAGCGTTATACTTTTTTAATTTATATCTTTTAATCGTATCTACTTCAAGTCCATTAGTGATATTTTTCAGGGAAAATCGTTGCTGAAAAAGTCAATTTGTCACAAGCGGGACTCGAATCCACATCTCCGACTTGAGAATTCAGCGTGTTAGCCACTTAATCACTCAGACACCTAAGTACGTTGTAATTGAAAAAAAAAATGATGTTTACACAAAATTTAGATGATTAAGTTAATTAAATATTTTAAAATGCGACTTTTCTTAATTTTTTTACTTCCTAAACACGTGCTTATTTCATGGGAACAGAGTCTATTTGATAGTAGTTGTTTGACAACCCGTCCCAAAATCATTGTTTTAATAATAATAAAATTCTCAAATCCCAATTTTCAAAAATGTTTAGTAATGTGCCACTATTCACTATCTTATGTGAGACAGACTTTTTCGCTGCGCTTATAATGAACGATTCCCGAAAATTATTAATTCGTTCCAAAGTTTTTTTGTGTAAAATAAGAAGAAGATCAAATAAAAAAATAAAACATTTTTACATACTAGTAAATTTATAATCGCCCTACCTTCGATACCTTAGGAGCCCTGAGACCGAGGTCTCTAAACGAAGAGCATCAGCTGTTTAGTGTCAGTGTTTAAAATAGAATAATTAATTAACAATTAAAATAAGTTCTTAAATTAAAATCGGTATCCGGAAGAGTTATATTAGTTGAGGTAAATGAAAAACGTCCTGTTCCTTCACAAAAGGTTTTTTTTTTTTTTTTTTTTTTTTTTTTTTTTTTTTTTTTTTTTTTTTTTTTAAATAAACTTTTGTGAAGGAACAGGACGTTTTTCATTTACCTCAAGATCTTCCTTCTCTGCCAGCAACCTCAAAGTTTTTAAGTTATATTAGTCATATCCAATAAACAATCCTGTCGTCAAATATTTTATTTAAGAGCTGTCTAATAAATTAGAAATATATTATTTGAAATATTTTATATCAGTTTTTTATTCATATTTAAAATAGTAGAGGATTCGCCTCTCTGTGGTTTGGCTGTATTATTTGTTTTTTACTTGTTTTGTGGCCCTGAAGAGGCGTTGATGTGGACGTGAAACTGATTCAGAAATTTCAATAAAATGACCAGTACGTAAAAGTGTTTTATTTTACCTTCTGCCTATTTTATAAAAAAAAAAAACCTTTGAAAAGAATTAATACTCAATTGATAATGTACGGTACATCTCACACAGCTTGTCGGTCTAAAGAATAGCCTTAGAGTTCAGAAGAATTCTAAATCGATTTTCTAAAACTATTTACTCGACTAGTGAATTCAGTTTTTCAGCGGGTTGCTGTGCGACTCGGAAAAGGGTCACAATACAAAAAGTTTGAAGCCGCGCTGTATATTCCCGTTATCTGAATGTCAGAGAAACTTTAATGAAGTTTTCGCTCGGAATTATATTAGTAAACTTTTACACTCCATCATGCCGTTCTGGAGAGAGAGTTCACATCCTTCCTCTCCTCCTTCAAAACTTACACCACTATTTTACAGGACAAGTAATACACTCACTTTTAATTTAACTTAATTACCTGTTTCTGTCACCATGTCGTATTTTATCTTATACAATAAGCTTTTTCAAAAGAAATTTAATTTTTTTCATAATTAAGGTGGACCCGAAATTTAATTTAAAATTATTAAAAAAAAAGTTGGTCTCAGACTGATGAAAAAAAAAGTCATCTGAGCGTATTTCTGTTCTAAACTCTAGGGGAATTAGGTATAACCCTCGGGCACGATACGAGCGATTTTTTTTTTTTTTTTTTTTTTTTAATGAAAGTTACTAAAATTTAAAACAAAGTTGTCTAGTCAGTTTTTTTTTGTTTCCCTTGTTTATTAAATTTTTTTAATGAAGTTAAATTCATGAAATTCTGAATGAAATTGACCATAAAATTTCTCATCTAACTTAATTTCAGGTCTAATATCGTTGAAATTAAACATTCAAATCCTGATTTGAAGAAATCAGACTGACACTTCCTTTAAAACGTAAATTCAGCAATAAGATTACATTTTATTTGTCGCTCTCAGTTATCTTCAAGCTCTTGACTAGTGAACATGGCAGTGAATGTGAGCTTTGAACATGGGCTGCAGCCCCCCCCCCCCCCCGACATTTTGATTTGATGGTAAAAATGTGCCATAAAACCCTTAAAAATAAATTAAATAAGATCACTTAGTTCATAAAACAAATTTTATTTTGGGTGTAATAGTGTTTTATTTGTCCAAAACTACTCCGAGTTCTAAATCTGTAGTATTCCGTACTCCGGAAATCCCCCCCCCCCAATATTTGGCAGCCCCCCTCCCCCCGATTATTTCCTATAAACGCCTATGGCTTTGAAAGGTATGGGAAAACAGACACAGTGATTTTAAAAATACAATAACCAAGAAACTATGAGAAGAGGTTGGGAATACATTAAACTTGCAAGGTAAGATATTGCTATTAACTAAACATTTAAAATATGATTTTTTAAAATTAATATTTTAATTTAAAAACGTATATTGGAGAGTGCGATGACGGAGACTAGAGGAAATTACCGCCCAGCCGCTCTGTATCGTAACCAGTGCCGCTCTTCCGCTAAACGCTCGGTCGCTCTGTCGTTCTGTCGCTCATCGCTCATCGCTCGTATCGTACCCGAGGCCTTAGACATATTGACCCTAACAAAGTTTCGGGATGGGCCAATCTTAATGCGCATATTAAAAAATAATCTGTAAAATTGTTTCCCGTATTATTTTCTAAATTATATAAAACAACATGTTCAAAATGCTGTACCTAAGCAATGAATGAAAGCATTAGTCATTCCTATCCCTAAACCAAACAGTACCAAATACAGACACATTAGCATACTCCCTGTAATGTCAAAAGTTATTTTTTTATTTATTTATTATTTTTTGTTTTACGGCGCTTCGACAACTAGGCCATTAGCGCCGACATCCAGGGCGCAGCGAGGAATTTTCCCAACGAGCCATGGGATGAGAAAATTCCTGCCGCCAGTGGGGATCGAACCCACCATCTCCCGCTTATGAATCTAAGGCGCTAGCCACTAGACCACGGGAGACACCGTCAAAAGTTATTGAAATGATAATAAATTAATGATTAGTTTAAATCAATGTTCATTTCATAATTAATAAATACCAATATGGTTTAATGCTACATAGATCAAAATTAGATGCATTGTCAGGAATAAAGAATATTATACGAATTCCATTGAATAGCAAATCTAATGTATTAATGGTTAGCCTAGACATAAAAGGCGCGTTTGACAATGCATGGAGGCCTGCAATATTGAAGAATTTGTACAATTTCCATAACAATTTGTATAAAATAATTTCGAACTTCTTACCCGATCGATTTATTACTATACAAAGTAAAATGTATTCCAAAAATCTTGTTTTTTTACATTGTCCTTGATAAAGATTATAGATATGGCCTTGGAAACGGCTTCACTAGATTTTCCACTTCCAATTATTTATGAAACCTGTTACTGGGAGCCTAGTAACGCCATAACCCAGCGTTATGCCCCAAAAAATCATGTTTCGGTCGACGGACTTTCCTGGTTAACAAACTAGATTTCTCAAATCTCCCAAATTTCATTTAAGTCGACCCATTTCTGAGACAGCTAGAGAGCGAACAGATTACCTATTAACAAAAACATTACCTATTTAATCTAATCAAATATCAAGCGGAAGGAACTTTTGCTTCATTATGTGTAACAAATGGAAAGCAGCGTCCAGTCGCACAGTGGTCAAAAACCGCCCAAAAGCGCTCAAAACTCAATAACATTTGATATTGTTGATTTAGAAACCTCAAATTACAATATTTAAACTAGGACACGATTTTTCACTCGGATCACTTCAGACATTTTTTGCCGTTAACACTGACTTGAGTACTGCTAAAAAATTCCATCTTCGTTTTGATTCCAATGTTTACATAGAGATAACGCGCGTCTGTCTTACCGAGTTCGTTCACATCTAGCAGCGAAGTAGGCAGGTTTATGCAGCTAGTTTCAGTCTGGGGTCTTTCTATACATGCTCACGGAATATTTAAGCCCGAAATTAGAGAGACGCAAAAGCTATATGACAAAACGAAATTTGATACGTGTATTTTTTTTTTTACTTTTTCAGTATCCCCGTCCATAAAGGCGATTCAAAAAATACAAAAATATTTTTTTGCCCTTCGAACTTCCCATTAAAACAAAAAAAAAAAAAACATGCGTGAACCTTATCGGTCTGAAAAAGTAAAATTAAAGGAACGATTTTGGTACATGAGAATTTGGGAAATTTTCTTCGTTTCTAGTACTTCAATGATACACCACCGTCCTGCAATCAACGGTGGGGGCCTATAACTCAAGAAACGACACTCTCACGAGGTATTTAACATATATTTAAGGCAAATGGGTTCGGAGAAAATACTTCAAAAAATCAAGTTTTGAGCGCTTTTTGACTATTTTTGACCACTGTGCATCAGAAGAATCCGAGCTGTCAAACTATCAATGAAGGAAATTTCAGATAGTGGTCGAAGGTACGCTTTCCAATGATATTAAGGAAATGCACCATTATACGGGGGGGTTTCATATAAAAATAAATAGATAAAGATACTGAATTCAACTTTATCTTTTTACAGGAAGGTCATTTAATGCGTAGAAAATAACATAGCTTAAAAGTAATTTATAATATAGGGTAAGAGTACGCACCTAGTGGATTTCGGGCTATATTTTAAGATTTATTAAAGATACAATCCTCAAATTGTTTCTCAATGTTATTTCTTAAGTACAGAACTAGGTAAAGAAGGTTTGGCTGTACTTTATAAAAACCCAGGCAAATGAGAATTTTTTTTAGAAAAATTGTCATTTGCGTGGTCTTGGCCAACTTGGAGGTTGTTCATTAGCTGTGCAGGTAACGCATCATCATCTTCAAGGAGCTTGATCTGAGTTTTCGGTTTTTATAACAGTCAGGTTTATCCGTGGCAAATTCAAGGGTTCTGCCATAATCCGTCATTAAGCTGACAGATCTTTGAAAATCGTCTTTTGATTTCTTTGCTGCTACTAAATCAGTCGATTGGTCCAGGTATCCAGGTGGAACTTCATTTTGATGTATATATATATATATATATATATATATATATATATATATATATATAAATTACCTGAATGGGTGACCGACCCTTGCTGTTGGCATTATAAAAGGTTGGCAACCTGTAGGTAGCCCGACGCTAATGGCCAAGTTGTAGATACGCCGTAAAAAAATCAATAAATAAATAAAATAAATATTTATAAATAAATTCATCATCATTTTATGAGCTACATTCACCATTCATATCTTAAGCTTTCAGCAGCTCATCAAATTCCAAACTCAAATTTTAATTCAAAATTGCTTATACACTAAAATAACATGACTCTGATTTAGGCAGAACCCCCCATAAGCAGAGTATTTTACATTCCTTAGTATATTTTATACAGAGATGGGCATAATTTGATTTATAAATAATAATACAAATTTATTCGAACGTATTTGTAATTTTTTTTTATTTTTTTTTTTAATTTTATTTATTTATTTGAAATCTGTACAAATTTAAAAGTACAATAATCAAGTCTGATGTTACAGATATTCTACGAACAGAATTTGTGAATACGAATAAAAATAAATTCGTATTCATAACTGTGAATACGTATTTATTTTTATTCACGTAGGTATATAAAATATAAAAATACAAATAAATTCACAGAAAAAATTGTAAATAATCACAAAGATTGTGAATATTCACAAAAAAAAAAAACAAGTGATTACAAAAAAAATCACATAAAAATATATGAATAAAAATGTATTCACATTATAATATGTGAATACAAATTTATTCACAATAAAATTCGCAAATAAATTATGAATTTATTCGTATTACGAATGTGTGGTGAATTTTTTTTCTTTTTACTAAGGCGCTTAACAACTAGGTTATCAGCGCCTAGATTCAGTTTTATTGTTTTTTTTTTTTTGTTTTTTTTTTTTATGGACAGCCAGAGGCACAGGTGGCAAACTATGTCCCTGCAGAGTGGCTGGTGGTGCCGCTGCAGGCACGGGGTTAAAAAAAAAAAAAAAAAAAAAAAAAATAGAATCTAGACGCTAATAACCTAGACGTTAAGCGCCGTGCAAAAAAAAAAAAAAATAAATAAATAAATAAAAATTTTAATAGCATCTTATCGTTAATTCGAATAAATTCATAATTTATTTGCCAATGAATTTGTATTCCCAAATTATAGTAAATAAATTTGTATTCATGTATATATATATATATATATTTTTTTTTTTTTACGGCGCATCTACATGTAGGTCATTAGCGCCGACATCCAGGGTGCAGCGAGGAATTTTCCCAGCGAGTCCTGAGATGAGAAAATTCCTGCCGGAGGTGGGAATCGAACCCACCATTTCCCTCTCATGAATCCAAGGCGCTAGCCACTAGACCACGGGAGACGCCTCATATATTTTAATGTGATTTTTTTTTTTGTAATCACTTCATTAATTGTGAATATTCACATTTTTTGTGATTATTTACAATTTTTTCTCTGAATTTATTTGTATTCGCAGGAAAATTTGCGAATAAAAGTTTATTTGTATTTTTATATTTTATATACGTGAATAAAAATAAATTCGTATTCACACTTAAGAATACGAATTTATTTATATTCGTATTTACAAATATACGAAGTATGAATAAATTCGTATTTTTATTTATAAATAAAATTATGCCCATCTCTGATTTTATATTATTCATACATCTTAATATTTTTATCTTAATTTTATGTTTATCTTAATACAACCAAATGATTTCTAGCTACCCCCTGTTCCAAGCCGTTCTAAAAACAAAGTTTTTGAGGGCACTCCTTAACAAGTAAATAGCTTCTCGGTGCGATATTTTAAGATAACACATTTCTACGAAGAAAGATTACTTGAAGAGAAAGTACATGATGATAAAGGACGAAGGGAAGCAGAGAGCGGGACACTACGAAAGAGGTCCGTGCTGTATTTACCCTGAGGCAGCGGTAGAGGGAGGTGTAAGGGCTAGCAATTACACAGGGATAAGGCGATTAGGGTGAAGAGACCGGTGTTACTCTGCGATTAAAAATGGAGAGAGGGTCTTCTGAGAGGGGAAGGCGACCACCTGTTAATAGTGTTGGAGGCTGTGGCCATTGATTCCAAGCCCCGCCTCTCTCTCCCTCCATCTCACACCCTCACTCCCTCTCCCTCTTCTGTCGTGGGTCAGTGGTGTAACAAGTGTCACTTCTGTAAGCGCCTAATCCCTCTTATCCCGCTCCTCTTCTTGAAGACCATAACCTACTAACCCTGTAGTAACCACCACTCCTAACCCACTAGTACCTCAATCCCACTCTCCCTCTCAAACCCTCAAGCCCTCTCTGATGTCATTCCGCATGTGGTATTTTGTTTCCCTTTGGTCCCACAGATATTTCCTTTCCTGGATAAGCACAATTAATTTATCACAATCCATTTAAGGCCTCTCGTCCACTGGAACCGAAAAGCTGCGAACTGCGAAGCAACGAATTGTTGTTGAATCACATTTTTGGTTTGGGTACTAAGAATCATGGGATTGAGTTAAAATATGTTCTGCATGTTTGAAATTCATATAAACAAAGATGTTTAAATTTTGCTTACATTTTGAGTTAAGGAAGGATTAGAATAAAATATTTTATTTAAGACATAAAAGGTTTTGGGAACTTGGTATATTTTCCTTAATTTTTTTTTTTTTTTTTTTTTTTTCTTTTACGGCGCATCTACATGTAGGTCATTAGCGCCGACATCCAGGGTGCAGCGAGCCCTGAGATGAGAAAATTCCTGCCGGCGCACAGTGTAACGTCCAATGGTCAAAAACCTAAATTTTTGTTTTCGTATATTTAATTTTTAATCCTCTAGCTAAGTTTAGAAACTATTCAAGGAATTAAAATTGTATAAAACTAATAAATATTAGTTTTATTTCAAACACATTAGCAGTATTAAAAACTAGGCAAAGTCTTTAAAACCTGTTTAATACCAACAATCAGTCTGAGCCTCTCTCGTTGAAGATAGGACTGTGTTTTTATTAAATCATCCGAAGGAAATTACGTCAAAACTATTCCTTTTTTATCTGATATAATTGATTATGGGTAATTACTCCCTTATTATTTATCCTGAATTATTCTTCATTGATCTTTGAAATGTTTTTTAAGTATAAAAGTTTAAAAGATCATAGCAAAAAAACTTCATCTGAACACATCCCAAGTTTTTTAGAGCTTAAAGTTTACCTCATGTATAATGTACTGAGGATAATTTAGTTTGCCGATTTTAACGATTTTTATTTTTAGATCTATCATCATTTTTTCTTCCAAATTTGAAAAAAATGTGGATAAATCCAAGAAAACGGTATTAGTCCTTGCGCAAATGATTCAATTTAATCTGCAGGATAATCCTAAATAAATATTAAGCAATATTAAAAAGACTGCCAGTTTAGTCCTATATTATATGTAAAAAATGTGGGAACGTGTTCACCGCAGAAAAAAAACTCTTATATAAATACTAGTTGAAACAATATATCAACTTAGAAGAAATTGTTATTAATTTTTATCAAGCATAAAGATATTCACGCCATGATGGGCTTTCCTTAGAGGCAGACGTAAAAAAGAGTTTACGGCGTTGTGTGAGAGATCGAAAAAGCGCCGGATTCTTCTGATATCTGGCAAAGAGCTTTCTTTACGGTGAAAAAATACAAAAAGACAAAGCAAAATCAGTCCAGAAATTTATGAATGTATAATAGAGGATGACATTAATAATCAAATAGATATCGGTTTCCATATCAGTTTATATTCTCAAGAATCCAATAACGATTCAGACTCGGAATTAAGAAATTATTTAATAATTTAATAGAAAATGGTAAAATATTATTATTCTATGGCAATATTACTATAAGTATAATTTACTACTATACTATTACTACATTATATGTTACAGTTATAAAGTATTTTATAATATCGTTATTAATAATATTATTACCTGCTATATTATTTCTATTAATTTTTTTTAATTAGGGTGCGTCGACTGCTATGGTCAATGGCAACATATTTCTATTAATATTACAAATATTACAATTAATATTGTTATAGCCGTATAGTATGCATTATTATACTATTATCACCTTGTTTTGAGTTGATTTCAATTGATAAAAATGTTTATTTCAAAATAACTAGTGGTTAATGATTTTTGTCCATAATCTCCACTACTTCGTTACACTGTGCGGCGGTGGGAATCGAACCCACCATCTCCCATTTATAAATCCAAGGCGCTAGCCACTAGACCACGGGAGACCCCATTTTCCTTAATATCTCGAAAACAGTTGGAAATCGTGGTAAGCGGAAGGTTACCATTCAAAAGCTTACTAAATGCTCTAGAAAAAAGATTCTGAAGCAATTTTCGATTGGGCGATGGCAATCGTGCTGAAAGTGCTGAAAACTTCAAATGTTTTTGTTTTGTTCTTTTGAACGGGTTTTTGTCTTTGTTTAAATCACTTTTTAATTGCTTTTAAAAAAAAAATTCATTTATCTATAAAATTAGTATTATGGTAAATGAAAATTAGAATCAGAAAGCAGTGCGTTTTTTGAACAAACCTTGACAAGGCCAGGGAGTCATTTTTCTGTCAGGTATGTACCCTTACAACTGTGGCCATAAATTAATTCATTATACGGGTAACAAATTATTTCATGAAAGGTCTAACCAAAATTATAACTGTTTCTATTTCAACCTTTCCAAAAAGCATTAGGGATAAGAACGGAACCGCGCTAAGATGAAGCAGTTCCTGCGAGTCGGACTTTTTTCTAGTAGGGATCGTCAAATGACAGGTTCATATCAAGCTTCAAAAGTAAAAACAAAGACGATATGCACAATATTCAAATCTACTTTGCAAAATGACTAAGGTATTACTTACTGTATTGACAAGCTCTTCGTCGGATCGACCAAAATATTTTATCTATAGTTACAACCTATTCTTCGATTCGACTAAGCTACTTTTATGATGAGAGGGTTGTCCTACTTTTGGAAGCGCGACGCGATCTCCTTCAGGCTGCTTCTAGGCCATTCACTAGTGGTGGATTGCCTGACAGGTTAGCCTCCTACAGTGATCGCTCATTGCAGCACTATTAAAAGTCCGAACACTATTCGACGAAACGAAGAAGGGTTGTTATCTATGGTAAAAAAAAGGGTATTTTTGCGAAGACCACATCTTGTTACTTCTCCAGTTACTTGTGAAATATCTGTAGTGATTATAAGTGATTCAGCGCATGCGCATATGTCATTAGCATTTCTATTGGTAGTAAAGTAACCTTCAACATTCTAGTCGATCCAACTCGCTAAAATTAATATAATTATATTAATTTTAGCGAGTTGGATTGACTAGAGTTTTTATATCTTTTTGAGCGAGCGGAAAAGCATAGCACGTATGCCCATAATGCGAAATAAAAATTAAAAAAAAATATGTTATAGAACCACCGCACAAAAAAACGGCGAGGAGGCCACTAAAATTCACAATTGCTGAAATATATTCTGCTTATTTTCATTTAAGCTTTACAAGGCTAAAAGTATTACTTACAAATGAAGGTTATCTAAGGATTAGTTAGAAACCATATCATATAAATATAGTAGTCAAAAAACGTTACTTTTCGTATTGATTGCAGTGATTTTAAATACTTTTCATTACTATATTGACTTTTGATTACTATATTTACATAATATGGTTCCTAACCTTAGATACCCTGTAAATAAGAAATAGATAACCTGCAAAGAACCTAAAGAATCTAAATGGTAAGTAGGAAAATCACGACAGTTACTTTAAAGTTACTGGATGTGGTTTTCGCAAAAAGACCCCCCTAAAAAATCAATATAGGCGTGTTTTGTTATTCAAATGATAGTGTACTATTGAATATTGTGTTTAGTGGATAAAGGCTTACCTAAAACCATTGGATAGAATAGGAAATGAGAGAGTGGAATGAGTAATTGAAGAGAAAGAGGATTTCCTTTGCCGATATTAAATGAGGCACTTCATACTGCTTTGACTGAGAGTTAGGAATGGGGACGTAGCGAGCGAGGAGTCTAAACACCTAAAGTTTTGTTGGAATTGTCTGTGTTTCTAATGGAGCAATTTCAGAATTGCTTTCCCTCCTCCTGTGTGCGTGTTTCGAGCAAGTTTCTCAGAAAACAATAGCACCAAATTCTCACTTCTAGTCCTTATCCGTATTCCGTCCATTGAAGTAAATCAGTCGTCATTGTTGGATATTTCATTCGTCTAGATATTATATATGTTTTCTTCATTTGTCAGTCAATAGAAATAATTATAATTGAACGATGTATTTTTTAATTTACTGTCTTGAAGAGTATCAAAGTAATTAATTCAATTTAATAAATATCTTCCAAATGTGACTGTTCCAACATTTCAAGTGCCAGGATGGATACAATTAGAGGACATTAATCTTAACGCGCAAATTTTATAATATCGCTATTAGCACAATCCCAAGAAAAAGCATTTTAAAAAATTACTTCCCACCTATTTGGTAAACGAAAATGTTGAACATGTATATATATATATATACTTATTTTCGTGGTAGGCGGAAAGTCAAATAATAAAATTATTCCATATTACTTACATAATTTATTATGTCATATTGCTTTAAAGGCTTTAAAATATTAAAATTGTCACTAAGTGATAAAAAGTTTAATATTTCTTCTGGAATAATAGACTCCGATAAATTAACAACCATTCATTATTAAAAATATGTTCTAAATTTAAATTATTACGCTTATTTCCTGAATTCTGAAAAGATTTTTGAATTTTGTTTTTATAAATTTCTTTATTATAATTTTGAATTCTTTCAGAATACAATTTTAAAAATGTTTCTAAAATTAAAGTCAATTTTGGATCATTAATTTGCTCTAGTAGAAGGTTTTTAGAATCAATTTCTTTCCTATTTAATTTACAACGTAGTTGGTAATTACGGCATATTTCTATATTTAGTAATTTATATTTGAATGACAAAATTGCGTTAAAATATTGTTTGTACTTACAAAAGGATTTTTCAAAAATGTTGTACTGTCTTCTTGTCTTGTTTACAATAAACCTCGGAAAGATGTGATTCTTCTTGCAGTCCTGAAGATATTGTATTCTTTCAGTCACGATACTCTTCTCCTTGATGATTCCCGTAAGTCCGAAGTCGAATTTTATTATTTGACCTTCCGCCTACCACGAAAATAAGAAGATTGAGAAAAGGGTCAGTTGAAGAATAATTATATATATATATATATATATATATGTGTGTGTGTGTGTGCTTGGTGCACTGTATGCTAGATAGAAAGAACACTTTCAAAAACACCCAAAAAAGTACAATGTTTCTTGACACTGGGGCGCTCCGGACCAGTGTCAAGTAATAGAAGTTTAACCAGTACACGTTAAAATTTGTTTTCAATACTAAAAGGACGTTAAAATTTATGTTTTCAAGATTTCATTTGGAAACACCCATTATATTTGCAAGGATTACCAAGAAGTGATGTGACTGGGGGTGCTGATGTGTGAGGAGGCTGTCAAGGGTTCGGGATATTATTACCTCGGATGGACCATCACCGAGTATAGCGTAAACTATATGAGGGACAAAATCATAGTTTATTTATAGTAATTCAAGATCTGCCATCATAGTTGAAATTAACCTCAATTAAAAATAATACTATGAAATAGATAAAGTACGGTAACAGCTGACCTGTTATCGTCCTAGCAACGCATGCTGCCTAGGCTTGTCTGCTCTAACCAACTAAAAAGTCAAACCCGTCTAAAAATACTTAAAAAATATTTAAAAAATCCTTCTTAGCGAGTGTTAACGTTCTAAAGGGAGTGTCCATGCAAAATTTCAACATTTTCTGTCGAGTGGTTTGGGCTGAGCGATGACAGGTCAGTGAGTGGGTGATTGGTATTTCACAAATATATAGTAGAGATATGTAATATTGTAACTGATGTATTTATGCAATAATTGTTTGGAGCGAATTGCCTTAGATGCACATGGATGCTCATAAATAAATTAAAAAAAAAAAAAAATAGAGAGAATGAACCTGTCCTTACGCAAGTAACGCATACTCACGGGCATCTTTACATTTCACAATGGAGAGTAAATAACTAATCTCCTCTCTCAATGAGAATAAATAAATAATCTCATAATCAATGGAGTAAATAACTAATCTCCTCTCAATGAGAGTAAATAATCTCATAATCAATGGAGTAAATAAATAATCTCCTCTCAATGAGAGTAAATAACTTAACAACTTTTATAAAAATTAAAAAGACAAGTACTCTTTCTGAACACTTTTACAAGACTACATACAGGCAATTAACGCAGATAAACAGCACATATATATTGGTGAATTTTTTTATTGCATCTAAATATGCAATACAAAAATTTGACCTTGAATAACATTTCAAGGTCAATTCTGCGGGGGTTAATATGGGGGTTATTTTTTCCGATCTCGCATTGGAGAATCATCAGGCCAACGGATGACCATTATTATTGTGACACCCTGTACTTATGAAGCGTTTACGTAAGGGACTGCATTTGTATTTTAAAGTATGTGTGTGTATAACCGGCTCGAGTATTGAAAATAAAGTCCTTACATTGAACCGCCCAAATCAGACACTAATGATTTTTTCATTGTAGAAAACTATTAAATATTCTTCTATTTACTCTAATATTTTTCACAAACTCTCCCGACCGCCCACCTAGTATTTTCCCATGCCCCTTGTTTATCCTTCCATTAACACCTTTTTCTCCTTTCCTGTAATAAAACACTTTTGATCCCTACCGACCTCCTCCCACCACCTGTTTTGTTTCAGTTTCAGATACCCTGGAAGATCCCAGTTTTCTTATATACTTTCACTATGGTTACTTAAGTGTTAACTTTGGTCTTCCTCTGCCTCCCGGCACTTTCATTGGTATGTAGTAGTGTGTTATTTCTCTGTTACTTGTATACACCTGATTAAAAAATGTTTTTTATGTTTCTATTGATTTTCTAGAACTAATTTCTAGATATACACAAATGTTCACTTTACCTGTTTATCAATAACATAATTCTTCTAATATTTTAACAACAAATTGTTCTTTTATAATAAGTTGATTTGTATTTATAGACCTGTCATTTATCTTACTGATAAACCTTTTTTCTATGCATTAATTTCTGTTTTTCTTTGTTTCTTGTCATTTTAGCTGACTAAGGCTACCAATGAGTAGCCGAAACGTCCTGAATATAGATTTTTTACAAAAATCGTATTGAGGTTTTCTTAGCCGAATCCCAATTATTCCCTGATTGCATATCACCTCGACGGCTATCCCTCTAATCTTCATGTTAAATATTCTATTATTTATATTATAATAGTTTTCATATTGTTTTGTTTTAAAAAAAATCCTTTGGTTTTTGTTTTTATTTTTTAATATTTTATAAAGCTTCACACTAAATTTATTTTGTATATTAGTGTTTATTTTATATATTTTGTATATTAGTGTTTATTTTATATATTTTGTAACTTTATTCAAAACTATTTGTTTTATTTTTATTACTATTGTGCTTTCACTAAGTATCTGAGTATGTAGTGGAGCACCTACAATTAATAAATAAATACATAAATAAAAAAAAATCGAAAAAATTCAATTTATTTCTTATTAGTGTTGAATTCGACCATGGATCATAATGATTTTTTTGTAAATGTTCAAATCTACTATTAATTTCTTGAATATTAGCCAAATGTAATGTGGACGTACGTAGGTGTGTTAACAAAGTGAGAGAGTGACAATAAGACTTTTTCTCTGGGAGAAAGTTTTATTTCTCGATAAGCTCAAGATAAAATCATTTCGTCTGTCCAGTCAAAAAACAGTGACAACTTCGTGCATGTATTAATACAGTAAGGTTCCGATTAACCGAGTCGATGGGGGCCAAGGTTACCTGGGTTAATCGAAATAATCGGTTAATCGGAACCATACCAATAGCAATTGGAAATGTAGGTTGTTTTTTAATAAAAACTACTTATATGTTAAAAAAACTAATATTTAATAATAATAATGCATAATAATAATAATATGTAGTAATAAGAATAATAACAGAAACCGTGACATTATTTCTTAAAAAAGAAATCTTTAATTGTGGCTTGCCTAAATGAACTTTTTCTGTCGGCAACAGCTGTGTCCCTCCATTTTCTTAGAATCATGAGTTCATTTGGCGGCACATCGCTTATGCTTTCTAAATAGAGAAGGGATCTGTCAAGCAGATTGAACCCCTCTTCATGGCTTATTTTTGAGGGAATGGTTTCCACGTCTTCTTCAACATCTTCGGGATTGGACTTCATTACCTCATTAATAATTTCATCTTCCTTGAGGACTGTCGCTCTGTTTATTGTGTCGTCGTTTAACCAATCTATAACTTCGGAATCCATTATATCCGGGGAGTTGAGGTCTTTTAACAAATCGCTCAACTGCTGATTTGTTGGAGGTTCGTCTGGCTATCATAGATAATTCGAGGCCGGAGGTTTTTCGAAGCTTTATTTACTTTGCTTTTTGTTATAGAATGCCAAGAATCAGCAGCCATATAAATCACATCCTTAATAGATATTTTCTTTATTTTTTGAATTAACCCTTCCTCTTCTGCTAATAGCATTTCAGACAAAAGCTTCTTTTTGTAGTATCGTTTGAAGGTCGAAATTACTCCTTGGTCCACAGGGTGGATTATTGATGTTTTTCGCTACAAATGTCACATCAATAATCCAGCCTAGCAAATCCTATTAGCAGAAGAGGAAGGGTTAATTAAAAAAATAAAGAAAATATCTATTAAGGATGTGATTTATATGGCTGCTGATTCTCTCATAGGACACGCTCGTCAGGATGTGATGGTGCGTTATCAATTTGGAGCAGGGCTTGATGAGGTAGTTTTTTTCGTCCAGAAATTGTTTTACATGAGGTACAAAATGGTGCTTACGATTTGAGACTCTAAAAATTGAGAGTTGTATTTCTTCTGAGAATCGGGATGAAGTTCCCGTCGTGGCCATTGGCTCAACTTCATATATATACACATAGCCCCCCCCCCCCCCCTCAGGCTTGACACCTCGGTTAATCGGGATCTCGGTTGACCGGACCTCGGTTAATCGAAACATTAACAACTTACATACATATTTATACGTGATTATATATGTATGCCTAAATATAAATATAAGTATTTTCTCAGGCCCATGCATATATATATATATATATATATATATATATATATTAATTTCCTACACACAAGGAAATTTATGCATGAAAGCTTTTTTTTAAGAGAATTTTTTTTTTATTATAGTAATGGTTTATTTAATAGTTCTTATCACGCAGGACACTCACTGCATACGCTATCATAGAGCGAAACATATAATACTTCCCCCTCATAAAATGTAGAAGCTGTATACAGCCTTTTTTTTACGATCCCATTTCAGGAAATCGAAATTTCCTGGAGGGTGGGCCGGGGGGAGCCAGGATATCACATGACTCAATAACACGAGCTTGGATGCCCCCGCTACAATATTTCTCTCTCAACCCCTTCTTCTTTCTTATATTCACAATAGAAACATCAATCTTTTCATCTTCCTCTCTCATACCTCAGTATGTTTATATTTGTCTTGGAATACCAAAATATTTAGTGTTCAGATGTCGGCAAGATATCCTCTTGTACCACGATCTACAAAAAAATCCGATATCAAAGCATATTGTTACAATTGTAGTAGTTAGGGTATTTTAAGAGGCATTGGGGGAAAAAAATATAGTATATATATATATATATATATATGTATATATATATATATATATATATATATATATATATATATATATATATATATATAGATATTACTGCGTTAAATAATGTATCACTAAAATTAACGTTACTAGAGAATTTTGCGCAGTTTAATATAGCACGGCTCTCGTCAAACTATAAGTTATTCATTAATTGATAAATAATCAAAGTATAATGTTTCTTGACATTAGGGCACTCCGGACCAGTGTCATGAAACAGATAACGTAGAGATAACCGGTTATCAATAGGCTAGGAGTAACAGCAGTTTAACCAGGCTAAAATTCGTTGTTAATAATAAATGTACGTTAAAATTTAAAAATTTTTGTTTCTAAGGTGTCATTTGGAAACACCCATGATATTTGTGAGCATTACATAGAAGTGTTGTGACTGGGGATGCTGATGAGTGAGGATGCCGTGCAAGGGTTCGGGATATTATTACCTCGGATGGACCATCATCAGGTAAAGCGTAAACTCTATGAGGGACAAAATCACAGTATATTTCTAGTTATTCAAGGTCTGTCATTATAGTTAAAATGAACCGCAAATAAAAATAATATTATGAAATAGATACAGTACGGTAACAGGGGTCTCCCGTGGTCTAGTGGCTAGGGCATATAGATTCATAAGAGGGAGATTGTGGGTTCGATTCCCACCGGCGCACACTGGGCAAAAATCCACGTTTAAGGCGACAAAATTATGTTTTTGTGTTTTTTAATATTTTTGAGGTCACTGAGATAGGGAAAAATATTTAAAAATATCTTTGACCCATAGTTTTTAGTATATCCAACAAACAAATATTTTAGACACACAAATTCTTTGACATAATATATAAAAATTGGGAAAACATTTTGTAAATCTATGGAACATTTAAGTAGCAAACATAATACATATAATCATAAAAAATAATACATACGCTATAATTCGAAAACAAATAACAAAAATAGACAACTTGAACAAAAAAGTAATTGTACTGACTTGTTTTTTTGTTTTTTTTTAATAATAACAAATATATACAATTATATTATGCACTAAAAACGAAATATCCATCAATCATCCTCTGATTCTATACTGCTACATCCTTCAGCATTTTCTTTTGACGAGTCAGTATCGTCTGCCTCATTTTCTAATGACAGTTCTTGAAGTGGATCATGTGGTAAACTACACTTACATTGCCTAATTACATATACATCGGTAACATGAAATTTAAATAATCATGTATAGTTTCTGTTCAAAAAATGGAAAAGTAATTACAAGAACTAAACTGCAATAAACACTGGGAAAAATGTTCCCTTTCTTAGAGTCCGATTAACATTCCCTTCCGCGCCCGTTCATGATCCAAGAAAGTAAATATTTACATTTTACCTTAATCCTACTAATACTAGACAGTATTTAGTAAGTGATTTGTAAAATTTTTTTTGTTGAATTTTGTCCACCTAAAATGTGATTTTTGCCCACTGTGCGCCGCGGATTCTTCAGCTTCTATCTGACTGCCTAAACTAAATTTAAATTTGCATTAAAAGGGGGAAGAAGGGGGAGCTGAAAGTCTCAAGACAGTAAAGTAGAAGCTTACTTTCAAAAATATTTGGAAGTGGAACTTTATGGAACTTTTTTTAAAACCTTACTCAAACTTGAGTAATCAACAAAATATGAACAATCTAGTAATAATTTCATTAATATTTTTTTTTCTTCGATATGCCTTTCTGTTATTAGATATATATTATATATTATAAAGAACATACCACTAGGTAATAAATCCATTGTGAAAATAATTTTTAAAACTTGCACACAATTTTCAAAACACAACTTAAAAGGACCATAGTTGGAACAAGACTAAACCGAGGACTAGACAAAAGAGACTAGCAATGGTTGCATTCCTTATTGTTTTAAACAGGTTTGGGTTAAAATAGATAAAAAAAAATTGTTCGGTTTTTAATGAATAGAAGACTTGAGCACGTTTTGACACGTGAATTGACTTTACGAAGACATCACATTTTCGACTTTGGTCGCCGTAAAACAGTCATTTTGCCCAGTGTGCGGCGGCAGGTATTTTCTCGTCCGAAGGCTCTTTGGGAAAATCCCTCGCTGCACCCTGGATGTCGGCGCTAATGGCTTAGATGTTAATGCGCCGTAATAAAAAAAAAAACAGCTGACCTGTTATCGTCCTAGCAACGCATGCTGCCTAGGCTTGCCTCCTCTAACAAACTAAAAATTCAAATTCCTCTAAAAATCCTTTCTTTCCGAGTGTTTACGTTCTAAAGGGAGTGTCCATGCAAAATTTCAAATTATTCTTCAAGTGGTGTGGGCTGGGCGATTATAGGTCAGTCAGTGAGTGGTATTTGACCAATCTTTACTTATTTCTTGACATATAAACGATTTAAATTTCTCAAATATAAAGTTTGTCCTTTAGAACTTAAATCTTCATAAATAATGGATTTATTATATGTAAATATATTAGATGACTAGCTGTTACCCGGCGTGCTATGCTACACCTACTTTCTGCATATAGAAAAGCCTAAATAAATTAGAAACCAAATAAGTATTATTAAAATCTAATAACACGAATCTGTAACTGTTTCGAACCCGTGACCTCTCAACTGTAAGTCCTAGACGACTTCGACATAACCTATAACTCCCCCCGTATCAAGACATACGTGTATGCCAAGTTTGGTAAAAATAGGTCTTGCTTATAAAAAGAAACAACAACATACAGACAGCAGCTGGTAGACGTTTTTGACCTGGCCTATGACAATCCCCTGATCAAGACCAACCTGTGTGCCCAGTTTGATCAAAATCCGTCAAACGGTGTGGGTCTGTATAAAGAACAAACATACAGACAGACAGCTGGTAGACGTTTTTGACTTAGCCTACGACTCTCCCCAGATTAAGATCTACATGTGTACCGAGTTCAGTCAAAATCCGACGACCGGTGTGGAGTTGTATAAGGGACAAACATACAGACAGACAGCTGGTAGACGTTTTTGACTTAGCCTTCGACTCTCCCCAGATTAAGATCTACATGTGTACCGAGTTTAGTCAAAATCGGATGAACGGTATGGATTTGTATAAGGGACAAACATACAGACAGACAGCTGCTAGATTTTTTTGACCTAGCCTAGGAGATTTCTCGTATCAAGACCTACCATTATTCCAAGTTTGGTCAAAAACGGTCAAACGGTGTGGATTTGTATAAGGAACAAACAAACAGACACGTGATTTTTATATATATAGATTTGCGTTTTAACTAATTCACTTGTTTATCCAACAATTATTGTCATTTTCACTTTTCATCCCAATTTTTGGATGCTAAGGGTTGTGAATAAATTTCTAGGATATAGATCTGACAAAAAGCCTCTTTCTAACACGAGTTTTATATTGATACGACGAAGCCACTCCCGGAAACAAACTGCCGTCATCCGAGCCCTTCTAACACATATAGCAGAATTATAATTCAAAATCTATAATTTTAATCAGGGATAATACAGATACCCCAACGGCCATAGCAAACACATATCACTCGTATTACAAAACTTTCTGATAATTCCTTTTTTTGTTTCATACTTATTGCTTTTTTCAAAGCAGCAAATAAATATTAACATTTCTATAAATAAATAAAAAATATCATTAAAAATCTTTTGGCGTCTGAAAAATGTCTCTAGCTTGAACTCTTCAGAGTTAAGAGCGAAACAAGACAAAACGAACGTACATTTTTTAATTGTTTTGTATTATAAAAATAAATAAAATGTTTCTGGAATGTTCGATTTACGGATACCTAAATTATTGTAATTCTAGGAAAAATAGTGTACTCACATTCAACATTCCACTCAAAACAGATGCGCCCTGGACTAATGGTCCCCTCTAAACCTAGACCTTCTTTGGGAACAAAACTATTATACCATCACCCATTTAAAGTCTCATTAACCTAATATTATTCTTTGCTCTTATCTCAGATATACACATATCCTAGTCCAATGAGGTGCATAAGTTCGGCAGCTGCCACACGATCCTCCAGGCTTCCATTCAGAGCTCGAGGCATTATGAGCCAACTCTGTTGTTCTAGACCAAAGCCGACGCATCGCCACATCCAAGAGCGAGAATGACTGGATTGTATAAGCCGCACTAAATTAGGGAGCTTGTTAAGCCTACGTCAAACTTGCCGTACCTGTGGACCGGCAATGCCTCGTTATGGACCTGCAATTGGGGATTGGTGACTATTAATTGGGTGACGTGTTACGGTGTATAATTACAAAGACTCATACAAACGTAGGAATCAGAAAATGAACTCTCTCCCTGATAATGATAATTGCTGTCTGTGATAATTGTACAATTGTGATAATTGTATTCATTCTTAAATTCATTGAGGGGATATCGTTGACCGTTGGTGATGCGAGGGAAATTGTCAGGGTTCGGTCCTTGTTTCTTAATGAAACTACACCCCTGGCCAAATTTTATTGTACACCTATTATCCGGGTAGTATCTCTATTATTCCAAGATAAAGACATTGGGATAATTTGGGTACCTAAAACTAAAAACAAAACTCCTTTTGAAATGATTTTATTAGAAGTATAAACTTTATAATAATTTTTTAAAGATTTATTTAGTTCAAAGTTGGCCAAATTTAATTGTACACTTAAAAATTATTTCAAAAACAAAAAAAAAAATAATTAAAGAACTAGTAATCCCTGGTATTACCATTTAGTTTAATATCATTTAAGACTCTTCTGTTCATTTGAGCAACACAAATTTTTCAATTATTCTGGCTTTTTGATTTTAATATTGTCAGCTGCTTTTAAAATAGCCTGCCATAATTATTCATCCTTTTAGTATGCTCCTTTCTTGTTAACTTCTGCAGATAGTGCTTGCTAATAATTTACGATTGGCTCAAGGTCAGGAGATCGTGTTGGCAACTCTAACACTTGAAGACTCATTTCGGACAAACCCTGTTTTGTCACTCAGGAAGTATAAACGGGTGCATTATCTTGCAAAAAATAATATTTTCCATCTGGGAACACAGATTTTATCCTGGCCAAGACTTCTTCTCACAAAAGTGTTAAGTACAGCTGCCTATTAATTCGTCCAGAGAATATTTCTAAGAGAAAATCGCCTGATGCTGTGATTGCACCCCAAACCATGACCCCCCTACCTCTCATATGCCGCTTAGGACGGTTAAATGAGGTACTAGGACCATCTTCTATATAACTATACTCTTTATCTGGACCATCTTTAGAAAAATCTTTCTCATTGGTGAATACGGTTCGTGTTCAGATGAACTCCTGTAATGATAGCCACTCACGAGCTTTTGTTTTACTGAAATTTCCCGATTAGCGTTGGTAAGAGGATGTTTTTCACAACTTTTTTCCATTTTACCCCAAATTCTGGGAGAAATCTTCTTATTGTTATCATGGGCGCAATTAAATTGAGATTTTCCTTGAGCTTCCGGGAAGTAACCAGTTCGCATTCTTTAGCTAATCGACGGATTTCTCTTTTTATGCACGATTCCGATCTCCTATTTACTTTTCGTTTGGGTCCTCTTTTCATTTTTATTCTATTATAATAGTTTTTTACCATATATGCCACTGAAGTATGCGGAAGACTAATCTTTACCGCCACAGCTCTTTATGATGATCCCCGTTCTACTTATTTTTGTTACTCGTGAAATTAGACCAAATGAATGTGTTTTGCTTTAACACAAGACCTGTCTCAGACAGTAGGAAACTTTAAACTGACTTAATAAAACGATTTCAGGGTAGATAAGAGGTGTACAATTTTATTAGGCCAAGTTTTGTTTTCATTATTCTGATTAATCCTACTTCTATTCACAAATACAGCTAGTAAATATTCTAGCCAGGTTATTGACCTTATTATTTGTTTTACATGCAATCAAATAGTGATTTTCAATCATTAGAAATTAAATCAAGATTTAATTTTTTGCACTAAAAACCAAGTGTACAAATAAATATGGCCAGGAGTGTACATTTTACAAGTGAAAATGGGTTTTTTTGTTTGCCGACGTTTCGGCTTGAAATTCAAGCCTTCATCAGGGCTTTAAAAACAAGCAGGACAGATTTAATACTAACATAAGAAGTAATCTCCTCTACTTACTCGAACATATTCGATTTATTAAAATCACCCTGCTAAAACTCTATACCGCCTGCAACAAAGCCCTTCATACCTGCCTCCCTTCCAGTTACACCAAACTTTATGACACCGCACTTTCTTTGATTCTCTAATACCATCATCAACTTAATGGGTGGTCAAAAACTCCTCCCCCTCCCCACTCACTCCTTTGCCCAAACTTACCTTGATCAACAGCCAGAAATGATCCCGCATCCGTGAGGGATAGTTCTCCGTCTTCTGATCGGTAAGCCTATTTTCATAATGTATTGGTTAATTTTATACCCATTGGTTAATTTTTATTTTTTATCCATTTTACCCATCTAGGTCTTAAACCAGTATTGATCTACCTCTAATTTAAGCTCTAGCTATAGCATAATGTTTTTTTAGCTATGTAGTATAATGTTCTGGTTTTTAATCTTGTTTGCAATATATTATATGTATTAACTCTGTCCTGCTTGTTTTTACAGCCGTGACGAAGGCTTGAATTTCAAGCCGAATCGTCGGCAAAACCATTTTCACTTTTAAAATGTAGCTTTATTATGAAACAACGACCGAACCCTGACAATTTCTTCCTTCTCTTCTTAAATTCGATTTTATACTTGTCCCTACACTATAGTACCGGGCATAATTACTACAAAACGGACTGTTCAATCGCAATTAGGAAGACTTGCTATCTTCGAGGCAAAATACAGCATTAGCTTTTAGAATATATCGATAAAATTTCGATTCTCTGAAATGGGATTGTAAAAAAGCTATATACGGCGACCCCTGTTTATAAGGGAGAGGGAGAGGAAAGAGAACAATAATATGTTTCACTTGTGTATGAGTGTGCTGGTATCAATGTGTTGGGGGAACGGGAGAAGTGCTTTTAAATAAAATATGGCTGTGGGATGAAATTTTCTCTCATTTATCGCCAGTGCTTATTCATTCTCTCCCTCTTCGCTTTCCTTTGTCCCTCACCCTTTCTATCTCTCTCTCTTTCATTCGGGTTGTCTACTAAAACTATTGATTATTTCAAGTATACTATTGGCGTTTATAAAGGTTACAGGAGCGAAAGGAATGTGTGAGGTTACCTTATTCAGGATAGATACATGTGAAGCTTTGATGAAGATGGAACACCGGACAAATATATTTCACTAGGAGTTAAGAACGGTGCTGTGTGAGCCACAGTGTAAAAGGAGAATACTTGAAGACAGTTGAGTGTAATGTAATGTCAGGGTTATGTGGCTAGGCTTTTCACTGTTTGTCCAGAGCTGGAATGACTCTATGTCTTCCCAACTCCTGGTGTTGTGGTGTGGTCTCAAAGAAAAGGTTGTTAGTTCAGTGACACGGTACGTGAGTCCGTCAAAGATTTGTCTTTATTACATTTATTACATTATGGCCTTTATTGACCCTCCAAGTTTGGTTTGGATCGGGTAAATATTCTTTGAAATATGGCCGGATTCTTGAATCTTTAACAAAAATTTAAGGGTCCCCCCCCTTAGCGAAATTTAAAATACATTTTTATTTTTGTAATATTCCCAAAATTTGAATTCAGGGGTTTTCCAATGTGCTAAAAACGAATCTGACATCCGTTTTTAAATAAAAAAATGTTTTCCATACTCGACTCTGTAGAAGTCATTATTATGCCCAAATATTCCATAAACCTACATATAAAAAGTTATCGATTATGAAACAATTTTTGATTTAAAAACGGATGTCAGATTCGTTTTTACCACATTGAAAACCCCTAAATTCAAATTTTGGGAATATTACAAAAATTAAAAAAAAATGTATTTTAAATTTTGCTAAGGGGGGGACCCTTAAGATTTTGTTAAAGATTCAAGAATCCGGCCATATTTCAAAGAATATTTACCCGATCCAAACCAAACTTGGAGGGTCGGGGTGTTTCTACGTGTTCTGGAATTGACGTAATATGCAAAAAAGTTTACATTCTACTTTTATTTTGAAAATCATTTTTCGCAAGTACCTTTTGAGATAATACAATAGTCATTTATGTGGTTAGAAAAAGGAGTCTTTCTTCTTTCGAAAGATTTCAATGATGTAAAAATCGGATTATCTCAAGGGGAGATATTGAATTTCAAAGCGTTACATTACCTTTTCGCTTACAAATGTTTAGTCTCTTCCAGACTAGGAAAAATGATTATTTTTTGTTTTCAATGATATTCAATATATTAGGGTTTCTTGGGGTGCTGATTTTAAATCTGCTATTATTTTTGGTGTAAAAAAATTTATAATACTAGTTTACCTGAAAACGAAAGCATATTTTTGAATATATTTGAGGAAATATAAATTATTTTTTAACGATTACATTTTTCTTTTAATCTACTCTATAAAACAAATGAATTGGTGAAAGAATCATGTCGATATCATTTTATAAACTCGATATAAAAAATAAAGCACTTTCAACATATTTTATTTTATTTCTCGGCTCCTAAGGCGCATTGGACGGAACGCTTGGACACATGTCGACTATTGTTCGATGTAGAATCACCAGAAAAAAATTGGTCCAAATCGGTGACCCCATCGCTGTATACTTCCCTTGTGAGTGATTTTGTGTAATAGATGAATGTGCTGCATACCGCGATATCGCCGGCTTCAGAAAAATTGTTTTTTGTTTTCCGAAGATTTCTATAATATAGGAAAGCACCAAGGGTGTGGCTTGACACAATCCTAACGCCCAACGTACTCTTATCTCTACATATTGATAAGAGTAAAAAATGTGTAGGGTTGTTCTGGACTTATTTGAGTTACTTCATGAGTATATTGTGTGAAATCTAATTAAAGTCGTTGTTCAATTTATTAATGAGTTGAGTACATTATTACGGTTGAAGAGCATGTTCCTTGAGATGTCAGATTGGAGTCTTGCCAGTTGATTTTCTGAACGGTTTTGTTTGTGAAAGTGAAACTGCTCGCTAGGAATAGTAACATATACTGTGCAAAAATCTTAAATGAAGTTCTAGAGGTGTACCGTGTTTTCATTGTTCGGGGAAGTGTCCGAGTCGTTTAGCAAGTATCACATTTTTATTCTCGAGAAATGTTTTAGTAATATGTACTGGAGCCAGTCGTGTCTTAGCGATTTGTTCCAGCTTGCTTGTCAAACTACGGCTTTGGGTTGTAGTAATCTAATTGTGCAAGTTAGTATTAAGGCGTAACATTTTGTTCCCCTTTCTTGGCGTTTGGTGTACAGTACGTGACGAGTACGTCCGTGTTTTCATGTTAGCCAAGGTTGCATACTGGCTTATTCCTGTTGCAGTGTTGCATGTCATAGTGAAATCTTCCACTATATAATAAGTTTACGTTTGTGTGCCGAGGGTGCAATATATATATATTTATATATATATATATATATATATATATATATATATATATATTTATTTTATGAGCAACCGTAACTATAACGACTTGCTCAGAACAATCATTACGTATATACATGGAATTATATTATTATATATGTGCATAAAAACACATTATTGCAAAATGTACATCATAGTATATAAATATACATTACACTGTATTTATATAGTTAATTTTACATCTAGATACAGGAGAGTACAATTTTACTTATTTATTTAATTTTACAAATATGTATTCAAATATGATAACAAATTCTACAATGTAACAATTTAACAGTCCAGTGTCAGTTAGTGAGATGGTAGTTAAGAACAGATGTGTATTTATAATATATATGGTGCATTAAATGCGGGTTTAAAGTGTCATCTCTTGTCATCAAGCGATTTTGGCGAGAACATACAATTGATATTGCTTGTATTATTTCAATAAGATGCTTAATATTGTTATCCTACAATCATATCGTCGATACAAAAGCATACTAACGAATATGAAAAAATGCATCTTTCATTGTCCATCTTTAATAATTTCTGCTGGACTTATTTACGGCAAATTCTTCAATCTGACTTCACTCTATTAAAGGGAAAGTATTCCACTATCAAAAGGTCAAATCTGCCGATTATTTGACTGTCCAAAAAAAAGTTATGAATAAATACTTTTTCACTCTGAAAAGTGTTGATTTCCATATTCGTTAGTTTGCTTTTGTATCGACGATATCATTGTTCGTCTAATAACAAATATTTTCTTTAATTAATGAAAGGTGATAGTTGGAATACTGGAATATTATGTTTCTTGTTATCCTGAGGGAAGTGAGGAAGTGAATGTTGTTTTCTGTTTAGTCCATTGGTCGAGGACTGATTGAGAGAGGGTGAGGTTTAGGTGTAGGGTGGCGGTGGTAGTGGATTTGGTAAAAATGCAAATATACGAGGTCAATAACACTTTAGGGTTAAGCTTTGTCAGAGGGCCGACCCCTAGTTCCACGAGACCTGTTACCGGCTACCCCTCTTCCAATAGCATACACGCACCAATGCACAAATTTGCAAACAATGACCCCTCTGTCTATAAGTTAATTATTTAATTACATTTTATTGATTATTTACCCGGATTGTAATATGTTTCACTCCGCTACGCCAGGCGTGTTGTAAAATTCCGTCTAGTAGAATGGTTAATAATAACACATTTAGCCAGCGGTCATAGCCACGTTGAATGCACAGATTCCCGTTTATCAACGAAGATAAGCAATGTCGGGCGTGGGCAGTACCTGAATGGGTGACCGACCACGTGCTGTTGGCATTATAAAAAAGTGGCAACTTGTAGATAGCCCGGCGTTAATAGCCCAATCGTGGATTTTTTCCACATGTGTATCGGCGTATCAACTATTCCGCTATTAACGCCGTATGATCAGAACTATTGATGAACTGGAAAAGCAATATTAGAGCAGTGTCCTACAACTAATTAGGGCTAAAAAAATAACATTTGAACATCTTCGGTTTTGGAGGTATTTTCCCTCTCGGTACCACTGTGCGCCGCGTCGACATCCGGGCCATGAGCTCAGGGCTATCTTAAGGTTGTCACCGTTTCTAAATATCCAGGTTTCTCAAAGACCCCAAAAATTTACAAAAACTAAACCCCCATCAGGCGGGACACTGCATGAGAATCCACGATGTTAGTCACTTTCAATCAACGGATTGTGCTTTTAAGTAAAAAGCATCTTCTTTGTTATATACTTTCAAGCGGAAGTTGGCAGAGAGAGAGAGAGAGAGAGAGAGAGAGAGAGAGAGAGAGAGATTTCTGTTACTGTGAGTTTTCTGTTCATTGTGGCACCAACGTCTCACTTTCCTTCAAATTGGGTTAGATTTTATGTTTTTATTATACTATTACGAGAAGATATTAACTAAATTTATTCTAAGCTTTCCAAATTAAAGTAGGTATGGAAATCCCCTAAGATGCCACAGTTCCTGAGAGTTGGACGATTCTTTTTCTTCGATTTGATGAGATTTTCTGCTGAAGATCATAAAAAACGTTTGGTAATGTTCCTCCGTCGTATCACCAAGCGGCGATTTATTTTGATTGGCGTCGTGATTTCTTGTTTTCAGTAAGTCAAACAAATGCTTTTGCTGAATTACATTTTTTAAACGTTATTTTAGGTGTGTAAAAATTAAGAATTAAAGGTTTAATTCTGGAATAAAAGGAAAATCTTTTGAAAGCATTATAACCCCGTTTCATTGTGAACTTCTCTAATTACTAAACCGTTTCACTTTGCTTTAAGTTGGCAAAGGGAGGGGGTGTCCCCTCCCCCAATAAAACTTAAGATGAAATTTCCCGTCCTCCTTGCCCAGACTTGGTACAATGCCCCACCTCCAAAGAGCTTGCTAAAAGTTTAAATAACTTCATTGATTCATTATTCGTTCCTGTTTAAAGTTTGAACTCCCTTTGAGAAGAGAAGAATGGAGGAGTGGGAGGAAATGATGATAGAGAATCAAAGTGATAAATGATTATTTTATTTTGGGCACCACTACACTGGTAAATAGCCCTTTAATAAGTTAAAAATAAAGACCATTCATAAAAATAATGTAAAAGTAAGCAAAATTCAATGCAGGAATGAATCAAAAAAACAAATATATTAAAACAATTTATTTTATTAGTAAATGAATTACATAATTATGTAAAAAAACAAAACAAAAAAAAAACAAAAAACAAAAACAAACATTGCATACACCTCTGCCCTTATCTGTTCCCGTCCAGATGAGTTGTCCTTTTAGTATAACACCACTGTATTTGCACTCTGCCCCCAATCACCACTACAGTTTAGTCGCAGCGGTAAAAGCCGAAGAACTCAAGTAATCAATATTTTAGATACTTTTTATAGAGATTTGAAAATGTAAATATTTACTTTTTTTGATTGCGAACGCACGCTAGGGGGAATTATTAACCCGTCTGTAAAAAAAGGGCAACGTTTTCTCATAAAAATCCTTATTACAGAATCGGAAGTTGGGAGGTAAACGGCCTTCTCTTAGGTGCAAGAGGTTCTATGCATTCATTTATCCAAAATGTTTTGAAAAGATGGAACACTTTGAGTCACTAACACGTTCAATAATAAATGATTCCATTTGGATAGTCAATCACCATTTGTTCGGCTAATGAAACAATAAGAAAACATATAAATCCTAAAAAGAAAAAGAAAAATTCAGAATTTCATTGAGAAAAGAAAATCAATACAATAAAATAAATCACACAAATATATATACCTATATATATATATATATATATATATATATATATATATATATATATATATATATATATAATTGTTATGAATACATATAAACAGAACAGTGCTTTGGATACAGCTTTCTTCAATCCCAACAATAATCCCCCGTCGGGGTCTCCCGTGGTCTAATGGCTAGCGCCTTGGATTCATAAGCGGGAGAATGGTGGGTTCGATTCCCAACCTCCGGCAGGAATTTTATCATCCCACGGCTCGCTGGTAAAATTCCTCGCTACACCCTGGATGTCGGCGCTAATGACCAAGATGTAGATGCGCCGTAAAAAAAATAAAAATAAAAAATAAATAAATAAAAATAATCCCCCGCGAAGAAAGATCAAAAAGAATGTTTATTTTTGTTTCTTATTAATATGCTTACATTTTTTTCCTTTTTTTAAATATTCTATTACAAGTAACATTTAAGTGCCAAAAATTGTGTTTAAAAGTCATAAATATTGTAATTCTACAACGATTATATTTAATGATTGCCCCATTCGCAAATAAGTAGTCAGTACGTTTTTAATCGTCTTAATTGTTTTTTTTTTTTTTTTTTTTTTTTTTTTTTTTTTTACGGCGCGTCTACTTCTAGGTCATTAGCGCCGACATCCAGGGTGCAGCGAGGAATTTTCCCAGCGAGCCTCTTAATTGTTTTTATTTGTTTCCAACTGGTGTTATTATTTCTTTCCAGTCATAAATAGACCTTGACGTTTAAAAACAAAATTTATAACTTAATTATAAAATATATGTTTTTCCGTAGTTTTAGACAGGCGATAATGAAAAATCTTGAAATAATTGTACCGTTGTAATTTATCTTAATGCACCTTTATAGGACCCCTAAAGAGGATAAAGACCCTGTGTAATTCCGAAGGAAAGAGCCTTCCTCTTAAAGTTCTCTCCTAATGAGAAGAGCAAGGGCATGGAGAGAGGGTTTGTAGCAAGGGGAGGGGGTGAGTCAGGATTCCCCGCAGACAGGTTAGTGGATAAGGGTGGAGTGTTGTGGTGGCAGGTGTACCCCAAGGAGATAACATTGGTCCCAGAGGTCTTGGGGTCACCGCCGCTTACAACAGGTGGTTTCACTCCTCTCTACTATCTACTACAGTCAACATTATACGCATCTATAGTTCCTACAGATCTTACACGTCCTTACTACAGGACAGTTATTAGCAATCACATTAAAATAAATAAATAAATAAATAAAAATAATAATAATAAAAAAAAAAAATCAGTCCCTAACATCAGTGAATCTGTGCCGTAGGTCACCTGATACATGACCTACGGCACACAAGGGAAATAGTATGGTCAGTACTAGGCTCTAGCCGCCTGATTTTCCCCTTGGGTGCTTCGACTGCTAAAGTCATTAGCAGGCCTAGGGACGGTCCAGGAGGCCGAACGGCGAGGAGAACTTGCTCGACTGATAATTGGCCACGCAAGACTAAAACACGAATATCTCTTGACAGGACTTAATAAATTATTGTCGCATATGCAATAGAGACTTTACAGTAAAACACCTACTAACGGAATGCTCAAGACGACAGAAACTAATAAACACGATATTCTCTAACTTAAAGAACACTAGAAGACATCTAATTAATTGCCAGTTGCTTTCAGGCATATTACAGGCATTTTCAAACCTATTTTTATGGGGATAAAGGAATGTTCGTCAAAATGCTGGTTTATTAGACCATGAAGGTATCATCTTGGAGGGGTGAATCACTTATAAATTAATAATATTACTAAATAACGATAATAGAAGTTCTTGGTGGGTATTTTACCAGGTCATTGCTGGATTATGGTCGTACAGCATATTTATCGGCCAGTCAAAGTTCACTAAAACTACTTGACACGATTCACAATACAGGGCTACCTCTAGCAACAGGCGCTTTCAGATACAGTCCTCGTAGTAGCCTCTATGTTGAGTCAAACGAGCCACCTCTAGAGTACAGAAGGCAGGTACTCTGCACAAATTATTTTATTAAACTAAAATCGCAAAACTTCTTTTGTACAAAAAACATTTTATTTAATCAACTTCATACAAGATATACAAATACAACTTTGCAAAATCCATGAACATCAGAATTTTAGAATACACCCGTCACTCCAATATATTACAAACACCAGTACACGTTTTTAAAACACTATTACAACCTCCATGGAGAACAAAGAACTTCAAAATTAACATTTCACTATCAAAACACAATAAAAGCAATCCACAATCTCACCACATTTATAAACATGAAATAAATGCGATAATAACGAATTATGTGGAAGCATATAGTATTTATACCGATGGCTCAAAAACAAGAACTGGCACAAGTTCAGCAGCAATCGTGGCAGACAAAGTATTTCAGGCAAAACTAGCAAATGCTCCAAGCATTTATACTGCCGAGCTCTTCCCAATTTACCTAGCCCTGTCAAATGTGTCCGTCACTACACAGAAACACATCACCCTATTCACAGACTCTTTAAGTTCATTGTTCTCCCTCACAGACATTTACAATACTCATCCAATAGTCACAGACATTCTTGAACAAATAAAGTCATTACAAAATAATAACATTGGGATCTCTATGCTGTGGCTCCCAGGACACTATAATTTACTTAGAACGACTGACGTAGACATCATAGCAAAGCTAGCTACAAGACGTCGTACTGAAGACTTTTTATTAGTTACAGAACCCGACATGAAACAGGTTGTAAGGGCTCACGTTCTCAATAAATGGCAGGCTGAATGGTTATCTTTGAACGATAACAAGCTTCGGGAGATAAAGCCATACATAAAACAATGTTACTCCAGCTATAGAAGCTGCCGGGGAGAAGAAGTAGTCCTTACGAGACTTAGAGTAGAACATACACTACTAACGCACTCCTATCTAATGACAAAAGAGGACATACCACTATGCACAGAATGCAATACCACATTAACGGTATAACACTTACTGACAGACTGCAGGAAACGTGAGAACATCAACATACCACGTGATATGAACGAACTTTTGACTGATGGTAGCCCACACATATCCATTATTTTAGAATTTTTAAAACAGATAAACATGTATAACAAAAACAAAAAAATTTAAATATTTTAAAACTAATTTTAAAATTAAATTTTATTTCTAGGAGGAGGAAAAACTTTATTGTACAAAAAGTTTGGTTGCCCAACTAAATTGGGTTGCTCCGACACAACATGTTGATCAACCTTGTAGGTATTTTAAATTAAAACAACTAAATAAATAACTATAAAAATAATAATAAATAAATATAAAAAATAAAAACATTATATGAATTAAGTCATATGCGAAAAGATCGCATATTTAGTTTATTAAAAATAATTTATTACTTACCTGTTTTTAGCACTTTCCTCCGAAGGAAAGTAGCTATTGAGGTTGGACTCATGACGGAATTTTTGAAAAATTTCTTCAAATCTTTATCGATCCTACCTAGTAGACACCGAAAATGACCCCCGTTAAAATTTATATATATATATATATATATATATATATATATATATATATATATATATATATATATATATATATATGCATATATATATGTGTCTGTTAACACGATAGCGGCCGGAGTTTTTGTTTTTTCGTCACGAAACTTGGTATATAGCATTCAATTAGCAAACGATTGAACGAGTTCGTTAACCACCAAAGTCGGTCCACCGGAAGGGGGGGTTTACCCCGAGCCCAAAACACTAATTTGACTATGTCAGCCGTAATATTTGTTATATTTCAACGAAACTTGGTATTCGTAGTGGCAATATAGAGAGAAAAGCGAGATATAAAAATGAACTAAATCGGTTCATTAGAAGAGGGGGGGGGGGGTTTACTTCGGAGCCACAATACCAATTCGCCACTACCAGCCGTGATTTGTGGTATATTTCGACGAAACTCGGTATTCGTATTGGTAATCCACAGGTAAATATGTGTTGTAAAAATAAACTAATTCGGTTCATTAGGAGGGGGGGGGGTTTACTCAGGACCCACAATACCAATTTACTCATACCGGTCGTAATTTCGGCTGTAACGAAACTCAGTATACGTCATGGGTAACTCATGGGAAAGAAGTGTTGTAAAAATGAGCTAAATCGGTCAATCGGAAAGGGGGATTTACTTTGTAATATAATTCAATAGAAAAGCCCGCCAGACGTAGGTTCACAAAGCCGCCGCAAGGAGCGCTTTCTACCACTAGAGTGACTGTATCCTGTTCCTGCGTTTGATCAAAATACGATAATATGAGGTTTTTTGTATTTATTACGTAGTGTAGTAGGTAACATTGTGGTGAAGATCTAACAATTAAACATATTTTCACGGACTGTAGAGCATACGAAGAGATTCAAAATCAACTGGACATTCATGGTACTCTCTTTGATATACTTGGAGACGACCATGAATTGTACCAGAGAACATTGAGATTCCTCAGGGCTACAGATCTGATCACAAAAATATAAATAACAATTAAATCTATAAGGAGAAGTAGATCTAGAAAATACACTTACGCGCGCGTGTGTGTGTGAATGTATGTGCGCGCGTGCATGTGTGTGTGTGTGTGTGTGTGTGTGTATGTATGAGTGTTTGTGAGTGTGTCATCCCACGTGTTTACATTTACACCACATTTTTAAGAATTTTTTCCCTTTATTATCTTATTTTATTCTGACTATTTAACAGTTTTTTTTTTTTTTTTTCTTTTTTTTTTTTCTTTTTTTTCCCCCTAAAATAAAAATATATTCATTGACTAATTAAATGATTGATTAAATATTAAGTATATGATTAATCTAAATATATGATTCAAATAATATACTCTTTTACATCTTTACGTCAATTAATTTTCAATTGCGCGCATATACATAGGCATCCATGACCCTAGTAATTGAACTGCCTTAAAACACCAAAAAAAAAAAAAAAAAAAAAAAAAAAACATAACTCCGGAAGCAAATTAATAATTGATCTGTTACTCGTTACAAAATTAAAAGAGAACTATTCATGTTTTTATTTTATTTATGTAGGATATTTTAAGCAAATTGTTCTGGAAAGCAGTCTACACTACCCAAATTCTGAGGAAAGTGCTTAGTTATGCAGCTCCCGCGTGACGGACTTTTTATTGTATAGTTGATCTTTATGTTTGGTAATTTTATTATTTTCTTTTTTCTTTTTTTTGTCTGGTATAGTATTCGTGTTGATTGATTGAGTTTATAGAGCCTATCGCCCAGTTGCTAGTTCTAAAAAGAAATAAATAAAATATGGACGAAACACTTCCAAACTACTGTACCTTCATCTCGCCAATCCTAATTCCATTTCATGGCAGCTTTTGTCACGAGAAGTAATTCATTTCTCGTCAACTCTGAGTGAATTTAAACTCTACGAGTTGAGTTATACAGAGAAGACACTTACAAACTACCAAGAAGATTTGTTCCTATAGAATCCGAAACACTTGTAACAGAATGGTTGGGCTTGTAAAGCCTTCAGAACAAGAAACATTCTCTGATTGGAACAGAAGCCATTCATGTCAGCAACAACTCTTGTATATATTTGCAATACAAGTTACTCTCCCTAGGTAATTATACTACAGCTATTAAGAAAGAATAGATTATAATCAATAATATACAACATTTTTATTTGATAAGATATAATATCAGGCCTGTAGTTTCCTTTGATGTTGCTCAGATCGGAAGTTTTTGTTTATTCTTTTTTTTTAGGTGAAGTCAACCGAAGTTTTTGTTTACCTAGTTAGTTGTGCTTTGACTTTGCAATCGGATTCTGAGCTAAATACTTTGTCTGTATGATTCAAATGACAATATCTTTTATTTTTGTGCTCATAGGGAGCGGAGAATGCAGGCAGGAAGTAAAGCGGGTATTCATTTTTTTAAACAAATATAACAAAAAAATAGTAATTAAAAATCATAAGGTTAGAATAGCACTGAGCATACAAAATATCACATGATTTTGTATTACTATTTCGGTTTTCGTTAATTACTTAATTGAAACAACGAATATTATTCGAATATTTGTTTAAAAGTGATATATTTTGAATTATTGTTTTAAATCATATGTGGGCAACACCGGCCCGCGGCTTCCCACTCACTCCAAAGATCGAGGGAGATGGGGACTGTCGCTTGCTTCTGCGGCGAGCAAGCCAAGTGTCTCATTGATGTCATATCGCTATTTAACTTTTGTAGTTTGTAATGATTCTAAATTTCACGGTTTTATTATAATATTGAACCTATTTTTTTCATTTAATTTTATTTTAATAATTTTTTTATTACAATAACTTGTCGTATAATTTCATATATGATATCTATCGCTAAAAATTATGAACAATATTTTAAAATCGATGTTATTTTATATTGAAACATCAACGCGGCATTTGCACACTAAATTTTGGCCCGTAACTGTTTTAATTAAATGTAATAATATAAATTATTTATAGGAGTGTATGTATTTCTGATACTACAGTCCGCTACTAATATATGCTTGAGCCAGAGCTGGAATGATAGGAGCTGGCTGGGATGAATCAGAAATGCTCATTGCATTCAATGCCCAATATTGATCAGTAAACCGTATTTACATATTCATCACTAGGCTTGTTGTTGTGGGTAGCCATGTTTGCATTACCCTGTTTGGACTGTCTTATTAGTTAGTACCATGCTTCGGAAGGTTTCCCTGATTATTTGTTACCCTCTATTTACTAGTCACGTGACCACTAAGACACGTGTCAAACATCTCGTTAACAAAATGTTTAATCGCTTTTTGTATAAATATGAAATATTATTTTGCGTGAATCATGTTTACAAAATTTACCTGTGGCAATACCATGATTAACCGTGGTTGTTTAGAAGGCTTGGTTTAAAATACGTTTAATATTTAGTCTTCAACAGGACGAAACCAATAACTATGGAAATGTAAGTTTAAACATTTTATTCATTATTATTATTATTATTTATTGAGGCTCTTTGTCGCTTTGGCGATAAGAGCTTTACATCTGGTATAATTGTTTACATTGATAGATATTAGATAATTAGATAATATAAACTCAATATAAGGAGACCCGGTAGCCGTGAGGGTTAAGGCGTGAGCTCTTAACACTCCGTGCCAAAGGTCGTGGGTTCGATTCCCACTAGGGGCGGTGGCTTTTCTTTCGAAAAAAGAAAAGGCATCACCCCTATCCTGGCTAGAAAAGGGTGGTAATCTATAGATAACCCGTCCTAAAATTCGTAGTTAATAATAAATGGACGTTAAAATTTAAATGAAAAATTTAAATAGATAATTTTAGATGGTTTTACATAAATAGACTGTAAATATACTTTTACATACATAGTGATAGAGCTTTAAATCAGATATAGTTTTACGCAGTGTTATAATTCATATTTACAATTAACTCATGCAATTTACCTATTTACAATGTTAATAAAATTTAATTAAACTTTAATTAAAGTAACAAACTTAACTTATTTACAATTGTGTAAAAAATTAGACTAAAAAAAAACATATTATATCAGCTTTCCAATCAGTCCATTACAATTATTATTATTATTTTGGAGATTATATTGATGGTTTAATTAGAGAGTGTCATAGAGTCTGGTTTGTTGCAAAAAGTCTAATATATTGTCTATATACTGTATTGGCTCTCGTCCCTGAGTAAGTCAGTAAACCAATCAGGCATGTAAAAATTGTTGTCGATGTCTGAATTCCGTTAGTAAGTGTTTTTTGTAGTCCAGTTTGTGTTGCGATATTGGGAGATTCCTGGCTTCAAGTTGCATGTATTGATATAAAACGTCCTGTTTGTCGATGTTGTGTCTAGTTGTAACCGTCTTTGCATGGGTGTCAACTACAGTGATCTCGATAATATCAACGTGTCCTGGGAGCCAGTAAATAGTGACTTGTTGGTTGTGTATTTTTTCCAGGATTATGTTTGACTATTGGGTTGTGGCTGTAAATGATCTGTAATGAATGTAATGCACTTATTGAGTCCGTACATATTGTTATTTTGTCATTTGTATGTCCTAAAACGAGTGAGCTGAACATTTTTTCAAAGAAATTCCTTAAGCATTCGAAGGACTCGGTTGTGTAACATCTTAATAAAACTACATTTTCTCTAGGAAAATGTTTTTTATTTTTGTTGACGTTTGGCATTGAATTTCAAGCCCCCACCGGGGCTCAAAACAAGGACGAACAGAATTAATAATACTTTACATATTGAAAAAAAAAAAAAAAAAGAACGGGGAAAAAATATTTCGTTTGAGCCTTCTGCTCAAATTCAGGAACATAAATATGCTATAGGACAATCTGACCAACCTATGTAATGTACAGTATATCATATAGTCTTCTTTTTCGTACGTGGCCACCGCGCATGCGAGAACGCCAGCGAACACATTTTTGTAAAGCTTAGGTGCACCCGACAAACCTATGTAATGTACTCCATAACATACAGTCTTCTTTTTTGTACATGGCCACTGCTCATGCGCGAACGCCCGTGGACACTTTTTTGTGACACCTTTTTGGAACGCCTAGGTCCACCCGACAAACATATTTTAAGTGCTGTATAACATAAAGTCTTCTTTTTCGTCCATGGCTAACCGCGCATGTGCGAACGACAGCGGACACCTTCTTGTAACTCTTTTTTGTAACACTAGATCCACCTGGTAAACCTATGTAATGTACTCTATAACATACAGTCATCGTTTTCGTACATTGCCTCTGCGCATGCGCAAACGCCAGTGGACACTTTTTTGTGACACATACAGTCTTCTTTTTCGTACATGGCCACTGCGCATGCGCGAACGCCAGCGGACACTTTTTTGAAACGGTTTTTTACAGTTTAGTCACCGCTAAAGCATATTTATGCTAAAACGTCGTATATAAATGAAGCTCAATGATGATGTTTAATGTGTGTTACAGTTATAATTAAGTGCAGATAGATGAAGATTTAAAACTTAAAAAATGGGCTTCCTGTGGCTCATCCATCTCTCTTCGTCTTCAGCTACTGGTCGAAGCAGGAGTGAGCTTAGGCCGGCACCTTTCAACGTCTTCTGAGCGTCCTTCTGACGTTAATCGAGGATGAAGTTGGGAGGCCTTGAGCACAGAATTTTCATATACAGTATCATATCACCAGATGAATTCACATATAGAATATAATAACCAATAAAGAAAAAAGTGGAACAAAATAGGCTAACATACTAACAGGTACTAAATTAATAAATGCGTGAGGATAATAACTGGCTTACCAATGAGGGAATGAAGAAGTATGTCTCACAGATGTACAATCACAGCCAAGATTAAAGTAAGTTGGATTATGAAAGGAGCCTCACGTTGTTTGTACCGCCCATTGCACCACTGTAACTGGTCAGAATTCACAAGGTTGTGGAGAGAGATGTTTTAAGTGGTAATACTACCTTCTACGATCCAAAAATCAATGTCATTTTCTTCAATTTATAAATAACGTTTTATTTATTTACATCGAAGTTTTTATATGGAAAATTAAAGTAGGTAAAAGAAAAATGTTTCAATTCTTCGAGAAAAAAATGGCGGCGCTGTGTCTGACGAACGGAAACTCTCTTTTTTCACGGACGATAGTCTGCTTCCGGTAATTTTGAATCTAGAACGAAAAACTAAAATAATTTCGAAAGAAGAAGGTTAAATCTAGTAAAGTACTACGATTTTTAAGAAACATTTAATTTCTTCGAAAATGGTGAACAATTCTTCATTTTCTTTAAAACATCCGTCGAAAATCGGACGTAAAATCGTTATAAACGCAATGATTCGAAAACATCCTACGTAATGTACCAGCAAATATCATTAGGAAGCTACAGTTAAAATTTCAAGTTGATCGGGTAAAAATTGAAGACGCCAGGGTATCGCCCGATTTGAATAACATAGTTTTGAGAAAACGACTTTAAAGTTTAATGTTCTGAAATGTGTCGCTTTTTTTCCTATTTATTTATTTTCATACTTTCTTGTAATAAAGATTTAAAAAATGGTTATTAATTTGTAAATGTATTGAAGGAGGACCAAAAAAAAACTTAACAATCAAAATGGGACCAATCGAAGATCGCTCAAAAAATCTTTGCTCATTTAAAAAAAAATTCCTCTCATGAAAACTCTTGGCTATCTGTTTTGATTAGTTAAGGAAGAACTTATGACTACACTAGAAGA